>BQNB010129631.1:0-12583 GCA_026074375.1 Tanacetum coccineum
TGAAACCTTTTATCTACTCAAACTCTAATTAACCTAATTAAGCTATTTTAACTATTAAACCTACAGCTTATTTATAGAAATAAGCTACTTTCTCTCCTAGCTTATTAATACTAAATGACAGAATTTTAAGCTAAATTGAATCTTAATGATTCTAACTACAACAGCTTAAAGGCATTTCAATATCTATGCTATCTAAACAGTATTAAACAGTATTAAGCTTACACAAAGACATTAAAATAAGCAAATTGATTAAGCTCAAATTCTACAATGATTTATAGGAAATGAAACCTGAAATTGTAGTCTCAGAAGCTATAGGTCACTCTTTCTGAGTGAGTGACCTCAAATCAAAACCTATATGGCTCCTAGCCTCTAAACCTTTAAGCTTTTAAGCTCAATAAGCTATTATTAGCTTATTACTCCATAATGCTTCCAAACTTGATTGAACTTGAATTCAAATGACCATATTTGTAACCAAAACTAGACAAATTCAATAGTAAAAGCTTTTAGAAGTTCTAGAACAGTTTAAGAACAAAAGGAAAACAGAATAAGCTAATTTTAGCTTATTACAAGCTTATAAGCTAGAAACAGCTTATTCTTTGAAAACTTTAGATCAAACACAACACAACTAGCTTTTATTTGCTTAAGAAAGTAAAGTACAATAGAAGAAAACAGGAAGTACAACTGAAATTGAAAAATTAAAAAGAACTTAATTTGACAAAGTGAACAGTAACGAAAAAGAGAAAATTACAAAATAAAACCACTCATCTAAAAACTACCTATAGCTAACATACAAAACCCTATTAACAAGCCTCTTAATAGATGAAAGATTAAAAAAGGATAGAGCTTGTCTCAACATAACCATTGGATCTTCTTAAACTTCGAATCGCTAACCGGTATGATGATCATGAGTGTTTGGGCCAATAGGCTGCTGACACGTGGGCAAAGTGACGTGGAGATGCTTTAATACGAGGTGGGGTGAGTGAGGAGGAACGGGGAAGGGTTTTTGTGAAGATGGGTTTTATTCGTTTTGGGCGGGAAAAGCAGTTGTAGGGTTGTTAGGGAGAAACTAACCCGTGCTTTGTTTTGAATCTTTGGAAGAATTGCACAAACAGCCCTTGTGTTTCATTTTCCAAATGGTAGTGTAAAATAAGTTTCAGATTTAACAATAATGGCCCTTGTAGTTTCTATTTCCTTTTTTCCTCATTATAAAACATCTTTCCATCTTTAACAACTTTGGTCCTTTGACTTCATTTTTAACCAAATGAACCCGGTGTAATCTTGAAACTTTGTCCCACTTGGTCCCTGGCTTTCATTTCTTTCCTTTTTCTTGTATTCGGTCTGATCCGGTCTTTTGAATTGGCTGTTCCAGTCTTTACTCCTTGTCTTGTCCGTTTTCTGGCGTTTTTTACTGTTTTTGCTCACTTTTTGTCTTTACCTATCCAATCCTGCACAATAGACACAAAAAGCACAGCAAATTTCTATCCTTTTTCATTATTTGCTTTTATTTGGCAAAATCCTGGTATTTAATATATACCAATTTAAGACACTTATCAAAATTCCCCATAACTAATGGATTTGCCGTTCCTCACGCAATATTACTCAAGTTACCCTTTGTAAACTGAACAATTGTTCTCAAATGCCCTGTTTTCACCTTTTATGAATCACCTTTATTTAAACTCTTAAGCTTTTTCTCAACATTTTATTCATGGGAGAACACATTTAATGGCAAATCATTGCAATTTGCAACTTTTAGTGCTCATTGTAATAGGCTACTCCCGTTAATAAGCACAAAAGAGAAAATTCTTCGTCGCCTGACTTGCAACTAACTATACAAAGCTATAAACAAGATCATGTCAATAATTAGTCCAAATGGTTAACTCTTATACTTACAACTTTGTGAACTTTGTCACTCCCAAGAGATACATTAATGATTAAGAGAAATGTGCACTCTTTTTAACTTAACCATAGATCAGCCTTATCTTCATAGGTAAATCCATCTAAGCATTACAAATAACCTTGTGAGCTAAATGTTAATAACGTAGATAAACCTCAACACAAAGCTAAAAGAAATTGGGAAACCAAACTTATAAATTGATTTGAGAAAAGGAAATTTTTCACCATTCTTTATTTTCCATATACTATAAATTTATTTTTTATTAAGAGGACTGTTGGTCCTTTGAGATTCGAACCCCCACTTAGGCCTTTCTCCCATATAGGTATCCATCAACATCGGCTTCTTAGTTCGAACTCCCCACTCCGCTGCTAACGTTTGTGGGTATCAAACAACACCTTTTTCCCTACAAAGCCTAAATCCAAATCCCTTAGTTGCAATCATCACCTAGGCCGCGCTCCCCAGTGATGAATGCGCATTACGAACTTTGATCCACGTACATATTTTAATCCTTAGTTTGCACCCCATCCAGTCTCACTCCAACATGGATACCCCACCGATTAAAAACTATAATAGAGCTTTTATTATTCTATTTTATGCGAATGCTTCATGGCACGAAAAATAAATGCTTTGCATTAGAAAATGCTTCATTGGCATTTTTTTATAATATATTTTTGATGAATGGAAAAACTTCACTTTAGAAAATCAACTTATAAATTTTGAAACCAAAAATCCTTACTTTACAAAGTAAATATTATTTTTTCAAAATATAAGACTTTTTCTAAAAAGCATTGGTTTACTTTAGTTATATCTAAAAAGACGCACTATATTAGGTGTGTTAAGAGCTTGTGGGAGTAAAAAAGATCACAAATCAGTCATACAAGCTTTTATTTTTCCCAAATAAACTCGTGCTTATGCAAAATACACTTATATTTAACTACACCTCTCTTGTTCTTCACATTTTTTAAAAAACCAAAGCATAGGATTTGTGAAAGCTTGGCCCCACAAAGGTAGGTTAAAGAACTAGCTAGGGCATTTTCACCCGGTCAAGTCAAAATTAACTCCTATTATCTCACCAACGATTACCAAAAAGGGGTGTTTATCTCCAAACTAAGTCTTCTTTTGACTTCTCTTGCAAGAAAAAATTTAAAATTTTTCCACTTTTTTCAGCAAAACGTAATTCCAAAAAGGTCAAAACAAGGTTTGCGGGAAATGCGAAGTCAAGATCGAGAGATATCCTTCCCCAAAACTAAAATGAAACATTGTCCTTAATGTTTGAAAAATAAGGGTCAAAAGGAGTCTTATACAAAAATCTAAGGACTGCCCAAAGAAAGATTTAGTTTCTATAAAGACAAGGATAAGAGATTTCCCACTTTAAAAAGAGAAGATTGGAGACCATCAATGGAAATTGTGGGCATTGCTTTGTCCTTCCACAATTTTGAACCATGAATCTTCCAAAATCCGGAAAACCTAGACAAATAAGCACAAACAACCAACAAGAACGAAAAAGAACAAGCTTCCTCTCATGTTTTCATTGTTAGCTCAAAAACATCTCTAAAACGGCTTAGTTTTTGTTAACCGAGTACAAGCTATACTCGTCCCCGAATTGATTTGTCCTTGGGGAATCAAAGAAAAAATAGAAAGAAAATAAAACGAATAAGCATGGGGTGCCTCCCACGAAGCGCTTGTTTATTAAAGAGTCCCCTAGCTTGACTCATTTCCCCAAACTAGGTTCATTATGGAGGATAATAGTGAGGATGAAGAAATTCCAAGAGGTGGAAGCCTCCCCAAACTAGGTTTGAAAGATATACCGTAGCATTTTTGATTCCGGGTTCAAAAAACTTTTTAGAAAAGAGTTTCAATAGAGAAAATGTGAACCCAGAAAATGCTTTGGTAACATGAAAGTCCATTAAGGGTGGGTGGAGTGGGTCAAAAACATCAAGAATACCCGGATCAAAAACTAAGACCTTAGGGTTCAAAATATCATTTTTAGGCTCATCTTGAAAACTTTCAAGGTCAAAGTCCAACATCCTTTCAAAAGAACGGGTGGGTAGGGTGGGTAAAACATTTGGCTCATGAACGTTAGAGTTCTTATCAACTAGAATTCCCGGGTTAAAAACTTTATCCTCATTGATCGTTGAGAATAAAACATCACTTACATGAAAATCCAAATCATTTCCTTCAACATAACTTGAACTCTTAAAAACACTTGAACTTGATTTGTCAAAATCTTTGGTTTTATCACTATCAGAATCCATTCTCTTAAAATCCTCTCCATACAAAATTCTTTTCCACTCATCATTATTAGAATCCATCTCAAAAAGATCATCATCATTATCAAAGTCATCTTTTGGTAAAGACTCCAAATTAAGTTCTTTTGAGGGTTCAGAATTATCTTTTGGAGAAATTTGGCTAGATACCTCAATAGAAATGATTTCCTCGTCGTCTTCAAAAAGAGGGTTCGAATAACTCTTAAGAGTTTCCTTATGAACCTCCTCCTTAAGAATTGACTCGTCAATCTAGTAGGGAAAAATCATCTTTTTTCTCAAAGAGAGAGGGATTGAAAAAGTCTAGAAACTTTGAAAATCATCACACTCTTATCCAATTTTTGGACTCTCTTGGGTTTGGAATGAATCTTCTTTATCTTATGCTTTGTTTGGATAAAGTTAAGACCACATCCCCCATTTAAAAGAGTCCTCAAGATTATTGTTTAGAAAAATGTGGTGAAATAGCACTTACGAAGCAATTTTTAGGGAATGAATAACTCCTTCCATGGTGAATGATCTAAAATCTCTAATTTGCAAAACAAGCCCTTCTTCTAGCAACTGGTCAGATATTTTCTTAACTTCTTTGCTTTTGTTTAATAATTTTCTCCCACATAAGATCAAACTTCTTCAACAATAGTAATTTGGGAGAAAAGAATCATTACCTCCTCAGTTCACAAACATCTTGAAAACCATCGCATCAGAAAGTCCATCATGTGGATTGACATTTTGTCTTGACTACCGTTCGGTTTTAAAAACATCCTTCCATACCACCATTATCACTACCTTCCCCGGGACAATCAATTAAGACCCGTGCGGTCCTTAAGAAAGGCCTACCAAGTATCAAAGGTACACCGTAGTTACTACTCAAATACACTACCAACAAAATTGGCCCGGGAAAGTAAAATCTTCCCACCGGGAACCAAACATCTCAACAATTCCTTTAGGACACAAAGAGCAATTGCTAGTTCTAAGTCATCCGTGTTAGATTGCAATGCGGTGAAGGCCTAACTTTGGGTATACACGGAGAATGGGCATAAGTTGATACTAGCACCTAGACGGCTAGGCTTTTGCATTTAAGCTCACTAAAAGTACACGGGAATGAATACTGTCCGGTCCTCAAGCTTTTTTCCGGAAGCTTTGTTGAGAATGATCGCCGGACAATTTTCCCACTCACGCGGTGTATTAGCCATCTCGTTTAACTTCACTTTGTTTCGACAACAACTTTTTAACATCTGTTGATACTGAGGCATTAAAGCCCAAGCATCCGCCAAAGTGTAATGTTCACATGAAATCTTTTGAACATTTCCTAAAACTTTTGGGTTTGCACTTTAATCATTATTTCACCTTTCATTCATACTCTATCCTAGAAGAATATGGAAGATGGTCCTTTAGAAGGTACATTTGAGGTGGAGAATTATTACACTTGACAGAAGAAGGCTCAGAGAAATTGGATGTCTAACGCTTAACCGATCATGCGAAGAGTTTTTGGATAACCGAGGCTGGATGTCTTTGGGTGCTCGGTACACCTTTATCCGTGGGCACCTCGGTTTCCCCTTCTCATTCAAAGATTCATTCCTCCATCATAAGAGAGAGAGGAATTTGGTGGTACCCGGGTGTAAGAAAGTCCGCCTTCGAGTCAGTAATGGCTCTACTTCACACCTTGGATTTGTGATTAGTAATTACTAGGTAAAGTGGTAGTGCCATAGAAGTTGAAGGTAAAGGTTGACTTTGATTTTTGGAAGAAACCACTCAACAGTTTTTGCAAATTGTTTTGGAAATCATTTTTGTTGATTCATGAAAAGATTATTTGAGATTTTCAACTCATCTTGTATTCTCCATTTAAAGATTGATTGGGTTTGTAAAGTAGCTTAACTTCACTCCTCATCTCACTTTCAAATTGGAATATGGTTCCTCATAACCCCATACTCCCCTTGGTAGTTTTCTTTGATAAATATCCCAATTGACTAGTTGCAAGGGTCACAATGTGAGAAATTTGTGGGGACTTTGGTCAGGTACCATTCCATGATGAGGGATATTACCCTTGATTGGGATGGTTTTTACTACTTTGGGGGTTTGGGAAGAAAAACCTAGGGGATAGTATGGTTTTCTGAGAGCCTGGGGTCTTATGTTGGTGCGCTAAGTGGGAGGGCGTATCCCAGGCAGTTCCATTTTGAACAAAATTACTCCAACCAGCGGTTTGAATGAATATTGTTGAAATTATCATGATTAAACCGTAGCTCATAACCTCCTCTAGGCCATTGGCACATCATTAGAACTATGATTACTACCGACTAGTACACACCTTTCCTCCACCGCTGTAATCGACGGGAAGTAGCACTCAAGTTTTCATCATATTTTTCATCTCATTCATTTTTCATTCCTAAAAGGCAAAGTCCACCTTATCCTCTATATGCAGCCGCCATTTGGTGAAACTCTAAGTTAGAGTGATGAAATGAAGAAGAAGATTGGAGAGCATTCAAACTCACTCCCATCACGGCGTTCCGTGAAACATCTAACTTTGCCTTATTCTCTATGATTTTGTACCCTTCAGTTGGACTTTTGTAGAGAAAGATGCCACCGGCAGCGAAATTAAGAGAATCTGATCTTTGTAGCGCAAAAATTGGTAAATTGTCTATTTTGCATGATGAAAACCCATGATGAGGACACATTCCTTAGAAGTTCCTTGAAATGCTCCCAAGCTTCCTGAGAAAATTCTTGAGGCGAAATGTTGACAAAAATTCGTAATTTCCGTTCCGAAGATTGGTGTCTTAGAAGGTGGAAAGATGACATTGGATGAACTTAGACACTATGTCATCCATGTAAGAATATAATTCGGGGTTCTATTGTCTACCACCGGTTTGGGCAACCCGCAAAAAAAATGGAAAGAAAGAAAGTTTGATGGTGGGTTAGTAACATCCGGTACCTTTGATTAGTATGATGCCTCAATATGACAATGTGTCAGAGGATCCTCATCTTTACCTCCTCATAATTCGATTTTAAACAAGAATTAATGATAAGATTTAGTTTAAAAATTTTTGCAGCATTGAGTGTGGTACAATATAGCACTTTCAAACCCCTTCGTGGGAGCTGGAAGTTGCTCGGCCTACGGTCGGATCCCTCGCCATTTGAATCGGAAACTTAAAGCAACAATAGGGATTGCCTCTTGTTGTTGTCGAGAACGTCGACGAATTTGCTCTTCCTGGAATTGTGGTTTTTCCAAGGAAGACGAGTGCGCATCGACTAAGTGAAATAACAAAAAGAAAAGTTGAGATTAAGAAAGATTATTTTTGGGAAATTTTTTTACAATTTTATTAAGTATTTATTAGAAAAGAAATCAAAAATATTTTTGGTAACCGTTTATTACAAGCTTCACGAATGAGAGTCTCCAAGATTATGCACAAGTGAGCGGAAAAGCTTAGCGAGCCGCAATAACTACTTAGAAAGTATCTATCACTTTTCCTTAAACTCACCTTTTAGTTTGTAAACTCAAAGGTCAGTCGTACCTCGCAAGTACTCACTATTAGTTTTATGTTTATATTGGAATGGTTTTAAAATGGATACTATATCCAAATTTATTTTTGGTTATTTTGTTTATAATATATAATTCGATAAATCGAAATAATGATGTGTTTATATATATATATATTAATATATTAGTATATATATATATAGATAGAGATTAACAAAATAGAAAGTAACTACCTAAGGAAGGTCCTTAAAACTCTTACTTTCAACGTATATCCTCAAAAATCGTTCACATCTTCCCGCAACCGCCAAAATTGGAGTTTTCGTGTGTGATTATAGTATAATTCTATATGCAAAATTTTCACCAACCACGATACCGAAGTAATCAATCCACTCTAGGAAAGTAATTAATACACGGGTCGTAAATTCCTCGAGTGAAAGTCGTGAATTGAGAATATTGTTGATAATTCGGAGTCGAGTCAAGACTGTTAAAAGATTTTTGGATTTTGAATTATACTACAAATTTAATAGCACAATTAAACTATAGAAACGATAAAGAAACGAAAAATCAATTAACTAGCACGAAAATTTAACAAACGTTTAACTTAAAAAAGGAGCTAAAACAAAAATTTAAAAATCTCAGCACTTCCTAATAACAAATTTAACATGCCTAAAAATCACAAAATATATAAAGAAAATTTTAGGAAAAAGAATTAGAATTTTTTAACTATTTTTGAATTTTTTATGAATTTTTAAAGAAAAATGAATAAACTAAAAATAAACTTTTTCTGAAAATTAACACTAAAATTTTACTTTTATTTTTCTAAAATACTAGATTAAAAAAGAAAATTATCTCAAAAAGAATTAAAAATTTTCAACTATTTTTCTATTTTCTATGATTTATTTAAGAAAAAGAAATTATCTAAAACCTATTTTAATTCCTAGAAAATACAAATTTAACTGGAAAAATAAAGAAAAATGCTTTTTATCTACTTAAAAGGTGCAGAAATGAAATGGAACAAAAATGCCCAATTTTTATAAGCTAATTGAACACTAATTTTGCCAATTAAAAACTAAACCCTAATTTTATAAAACTAAAATTAAAAATATTAAAACTATTTTAATAAACTGAAAAGACAGGGTAGAAAGTGTATAGAAAGAAAGAAAAGGGTAGGCGGGGTAACTATCTAAATTTTACACTACAATGAAAACGGGTAACCTTAAACTATTGAACAATTACAAAACAGACCCTACGACTTGGCTTATTTTGGCTTATCTAAAAAGTGAAAATAAGCAAAAACTTAAAACTACAAAGTTATTAATGAGCTTATTCACTACAACTTTAACAAAAGCACTATCTACTTTTAACAACTGAATAAGCTAGAAAATTAAGCTTTTTAAAACTGTTACAGAAACTAAACTTTTCCCTATCTTTTTATACTTTTGCTTATTTCTAGCTTATTTCTAACTGAAAATGAAAACCAAAAGAAGATAAATGGAGCTCAAGATGTGTACTAGGGATATCTAGAAAGAAATAAGCTAAGAGTTAACAAGATTAAAAAGAAATTTGATAGTAAAAAGTGAAAGGTTCAGCTTATAACTGAATTAAGCTTTTCCTAATAAGCTAACTTCTTTAAAACTAAACCCTGGAAACTAAAATTTTGCAAATAAGCTCTAATATGAGTTTTGACTAAACCTAGATATAAGGATTTTGATCAATACAACTAGAACTTAGAAATCAAAGAGAAAATAAGCTAGAACTCAAACTGCTGCCACACCACTTTTGTAAGAAAAATTAAGCTAGTCTAAAATGCTTAAAATGAAAATCAAGAGATTAATTTTGTAAACCTAATGGAGTACTAATAAAATTCTTAATTCTAATCTCTAACTCCTAATTTTAAAAACTTAAAGGCCACTAGAAAATGAATGAGCAACAACAGTATTAACTGTTGTTGCTGATGCAATTGACCAACTCCTTAGTGCAGGCCAAGTTTTCTTAAGGTAAAAACTCTTTAAACTCACTACTTATATATACCTAAACCTATATTATTCAAATGTGAGCTCTAAATTGCTTTTGAGACACTTAACTCTAAATCTAATGGAGCTTAAAACTGCCCTGGTGCTAGCTCAATCTTTTTAAGCTCAAAATTTTGTAATTCTACTAACTAACTCTTAAATCCTATTTAAAACTTGTTAATATGACTAAACACAACTATGTAGAATGTTTTGACAGGAACTTGTTGACTTTTAGAGTCAAAACAGCTTAACCCAAACACTACTTATTATAACTGTCCTAAACAAATTTTGACTTAAAATCTATTTTAAAGCTAAAACTGTTGAAACCTTTTATCTACTCAAACTCTAAACTAAAAACCCCTAATTAAGCGATTTTAACTAGTAAAACCGACACTGATTTATAGAATATGCTAACATTTCCCTCTCCTATCTATAATACTAAATGACAGAATTTTAAGCTAAATTGAATCTTAATGATTCTAACTACAACAGCTTAAAGGCATTTCAATATCTATGCTATCTAAACAGTATTAAACAGTATTAAGCTTACACAAAGACATTAAAATAAGCAAATTGATTAAGCTCAAATTCTACAATGATTTATAGGAAATGAAACCTGAAATTGTAGTCACAGACCACATAGGTCACTCTTTCTGATGAGTGGACCCAAAATCAAAACCTATATGGCTCCTAGCCCTAAACCTTTAAGCTTTTAAGCCTCAATGAAGCTTTAATAATTCTTATTACTCCATAATGCTTCCAAACTTGATTGAACTTGAATTCAAATGACCATATTTGTAACCAAAACTAGACAAATTCAATAGTAAAAGCTTTTAGAAGTTCTAGAACAGTTTAAGAACAAAAGGAAAACAGAATAAGCTAATTTTAGCTTATTACAAGCTTATAAGCTAGAAACAGCTTATTCTTTGAAAACTTTAGATCAAACACAACACAACTAGCTTTTATTTGCTTAAGAAAGTAAAGTACAATAGAAGAAAACAGGAAGTACAACTGAAATTGAAAAATTAAAAAGAACTTAATTTGACAAAGTGAACAGTAACGAAAAAGAGAAAATTACAAAATAAAACTGAACTCTCTAAAAACTAACTAACTAACTACAAAACTCTATTACAAGCCTATTTATAGATGAAAGATGACAAGAGGATGAGAGCTTGTCTCAATCTAAGCCATTGGATCTTCTAAAACTCGAATCTAAGCCGTTGATGATGATCGATGAGGTGTTTGGGCCAATAGGCTGCTGACACGTGGGCAAAGTGACGTGGAGATGCTTTAATACGAGGTGGGGTGAGTGAGGAGGAACGGGGAAGGGATTTAGACAGGGTTGGGTTTATTTTGTTTTTGGCGGGAAAATTAGTTGGAAACGGTTGGGAGGATTAAGCCGCGCTCTTGTTTTTGAAACTTTGAAAGAATTGCACAAACAGTCCCTGCGTTTCATTTTCCAAATGGTAGTGTAAAATAAGTTTCAGATTTAACAATAATGGCCCTTGTAGTTTCTATTTCCTTTTTTCCTCATTATAAAACATCTTTCCATCTTTAACAACTTTGGTCCTTTGACTTCATTTTATCCAAATGAACCTTTGATATCTTGAAACTTGTCAACATTGGTCCTTGGCTTTCATTTGCTTTCTTTTCTTGTATCGGGCTGATCCGGTCTTTTGAGATTGGCTTTCATTCTTTACTCTTGTCTTGTCCGTTTCTTGTCGGTTTTTGACTGTTTTTGCTCACTTTTGTCTTTACATATCCAATCTTGCACAATAGACACAAAAGCACACAAATTTCTATCCTTTTGGCATTATTTGGCTTTTATTTGGCAAAATCCCGGGTATTTAATATATACAATTAAGCACTTATCACTCTTCCTCCTGAGTGGAGCAAATTTATGACAGATGTCAAACTGGTTCGGGATCTGCACACTACTAATATTGATCAGCTTCATGCTTACTTTGGATAACACGAGTTTCATGCAAATGAAGTTCATTTAATGCATAAACGCAATTCAGATCCGCTTGCTTTGGTTGTAACCCATCAGGTGACCTAGTCTCCTTATCAAACTCATCAAAACTCATACCAAAACTCTCAATTTCAACCACAAGTGTCACTATATCAGTCTCCGTAGTATGGATCACCTTATCAGTCTCAACAATACTCAAATAATCAATCATCAACACCTCTTTCAATCACTTATCCATCCAATGATTATCAATCATCAGTTCACCACGATGTTTATTCTCTACCATTATCTATCCCTCAATTGGAATATACTCCCATAGTTAACCAACAACAACAACAACCTGAATTTCCCCAATTAGACTTAGGTCTAACTGTTCCAGTGTTCAAGCAAAGAGATGATCCAATTGATGCCATCAACCATATGATGTTATTCTTATCAGCTGTCATCACATCTCGCTATCCTACTACCAACAACCAGCTGACGAATTCGTCAAACCCTAGGAAACAATCTACCATTAATGATGGAAGAATGACTTTATAACCAGTACAGGGGAGGAAAATTTCTTTTACAACGGGTACAAGTAGGACATACACTCCAGGAGCAAGTAGAAGCAATTCTGAGAAACAAAGGTATGTTATTTGTTACAACTGCAAAGGGGAAGGACACATGTCCAAACAGTGCACAAAACCTAAGAGGAAAAAGGATGATTCGTGGTTTAAGGATAAAGTGTTATTGGTATAAGCTCAAGCAAATAATCAAATTCTACATGAGGAGGACTTAGCATTTTTGGCAGATCTAAGAATTACAGAAGGTCAAGCTACAAAGATTGTCATTACTCACAATGCTAATTATCAAGCTGATGATTTGGATGCATATGACTCTGATTGTAATGAACTCAACACTGCCAAAGTTGCTCTCATGGCGAATTTATCTCATTATAGTTCAGATGCTCTCGTTAAGGTACACAATCCT
>BQNB010129632.1:0-19082 GCA_026074375.1 Tanacetum coccineum
GATTTGGAGCTAGAATAACAAGGAAATATCAAGATTGAAAACACTTTCCTTGATTTAATGAGATGTTCTCACCTTTTAGGAACCAAGACCAAAGACTTTCCATGAAATCCTCCCATTGTCTTAAGGACTTTCATGACCAATCTTTGACTAGCCTATTTATATAGATAACTCATGCATACACTTTCACAACACCAAACACTTAAGCAAAAATCAACAACATCCTCCCTTTTCCTTCTTTGAAAGCCACGGCTCAAAACCCTCAATATAACCAACCCACACAAATTTTTCTACCACTTATACAAGCATACACACAACATATCTAAGACATACTAAGATGATTTGAAGGTTTGGTTAAACCTTTACAAGTGTTAAACAAGAAAAATAGAAGATTAGGGTTTAGGGTTTCAAGATCTTGCAAGCTTTGGTTTATAATCTAAACAAGGGTTTGGATTGTGTTGGTTATCATATTACATCACCATAAGGTTATCTAAAACCCTTTATGTCTTTACATTTATCATTTTATGCATATATGAGTTCTATATAGTTAAATCATCACTTAAGAGATGTTTAACTTGTAAAAGTGAATTTTTCTTGTAATCATGGTTTTATGAATTCTTACACATGTTATATGATTGGTAATATGATGTTACAAAGGAAGTATAAGTATTGTACACTCATGGTTTATGTATAAAAAGTTTATATATGTTTATGGTTAAAAAGGTTTACTTAATAAAGTTTATGATTTAGAAGTTGTTAAGAACTTGTTACTATGGACAAATCTTGGACTTATGGACCTATAGACATTATTATATGTATAACATAGTATATTAAGAGTATGGGAAAACTTGTGGTATTTTATTAAGTTGAAAAAGTATATAAAACAATTTATATAAATAATATATATAACTAATGAAAAGTGGCTGTTTTAATATAAAAATAAAAGTATATATTTTATATTTTATAAAAATACTACATATTATAAGGATTCCAAAAAGGTAAGAAACTTGAAAATCCGATTTATAATGAAAGAGTTACGACGATTACAGGTTTACGATAATTAATACTTTTATAAAAAGTTACTGTTCACAAGTAGGTCCAAATTTTGAAAATGTCAAATTATGATAACTCGTCTTAATACGAAAGCGTGGACATAAGAAACGTAAGAAACGGGCTTAAAACGAGAAAGTTACGCATTATTTTATAACTTGTGCACTATTTCCTGAGATGAATAGTGTTGGTTCGTTTTTAAAATAAATTTTTGCGAAACATTGTAGAATCACTTAAATAATATTTATACTTATTTTAAACTTTATAAATATTACTTTACAAAGGCGATTAAACCATTAAACGATTATACGAGGTCAAAATATATGGTATTATTTATCAAATGCAAATTTAAACATTTTCACAAACACGATTAGATGGTGATGTAGCTATATAGAATTATATATATTGGTACTTAGTACTTATACGGCCTACATCTAATTAGGTTGCTTTCCGTCTTTATCGTGACGCATTTTCTGTTATACCTCGATCATTCATTCACTCAAGGTGAGTTTATAGTCTCGCATTTCAATCTTTTCAATGTTTTATAAACCCGCGAGGGGCATACATGCTCGTTTTACTAAGTAAACTTATTGATTTCTACTACATAAGCATTACATGACTATTTTTGTAGGATCGATGTACTCTAATATATATTAAACCTTTAGCTCGTAAAGGATATTACTACCTTGAATAAATCCAAGATAATAACTAAGAAACACTGACAATGAATATTATCATATGCTATCCAGATTTCTGCCTGAATATTATTGCTAAGTTACCTTATTGCCGTGAAGTCCCTACTTATCATGAACCGTTAATTGCTATTGTTAGTAAGGCGAGTTGTTGTGGTTGATCTATCGGCGATTGACAATCCCCCTCTTACTTGGGTCACTAGTTTGATCAGGTGCATTTAACATTGAGAGGTGTTAGGTTGTTGGCAAGCATCCTATATTATGATTGGGCACTATATCTCAGTGTAAGGCTTCGGGGTCATGAGCTTAGTGCAATAATACTATTATATATTAGACTTGTGAATGTGTTTTCCTTGTCTACTGTACTCTGTTTTGGACTTCGGAATACGTTACTTAGTTCCACATTCTTCGATCTTAGTTGGTCACTACATGACATTACTAGGATTTATTAAATCACTACTTGGATTTCGGATGGATTTCGGAAATAACACTTTTAAATGTTGTAACGCTACTTTTCTTCTGAAATATTTCTTAAATTATTTCAATACTGCTTTTTACTTAAACCTATGAATTCACCAACATTATTGTTGACGTTTTTGCGTGTATTTTCTCAGGTTATTATTTTGCTAGCTGAGCATTGGGAGCATTCGAGTCACGCGGATATATATATTTTTAAAGGTTCTACACTTTGAGTACCATTCGATAAACGTTTTAAAAATGTTTCTAATACATTACTAATGGGACCTAATGAAACTTTGAGTGCCTTGAAGTCGCACCCCAATGTTACTATTCCGCTGCCGTCCGATTTTGGGGGTGTGACACTGTAGGGAACAACGTGGTACCTCTTCGATCCGACACCATCCGGTTGGTGCAAAACGGATGCTTATTCCACAGACTTCGGTTCGAGGATCCTAATCAACACCTCAAGGATTTCCTTAAACTTGTGGACTTACTTGACCTTGACGGTGAAAATAAGGAAAGAACGCGCCTGCGTTTGTTTCAATTTTCCCTATGCGATCAAGCTAGCAATTGGCTTGAACATCTTCCAGCAGGATCCATCTCCACATGGGAGGATCTTACTACCCGATTCCTTGCTCAATTCTTTCCACCGGGAATGACCGCAAAACTCCGCAATGATATCTTGATGTTCCAACAACATCATGGATGATCTCTATCCAAAGCATGGACTCATTTCAAGGACTTACTCCAAAAAGTCCCTCATCATGGCATCAACCTTTGGCTCTAAATCCAAATTTTTTATGACCATGTCAATCCCGTCACAAGACGAACCATTGACCAATCGGCCGGCGGTAAGCTTCGTGACCTCAACGCTGAAGAATCCTGGGCATTATTAGAGGCCTCGCCCTCTATGACAACGAAAGTTGGAGTGACCCAAGGGATTTCGCTAAGCCGGTCAAGGCAATCGCATTGCCTCAAGAAGTCCAGAGTACATCCGACTACCGTCTAATCGAGCTCGAAAATCAAGTCCAACACTTGATGGAAGCTCATCTTGCTCTGACACAACCTACCCATGTAAATAAAATCACTACCCTATGTGAAATCTGTAGTGGTCCACATGACACTCAGTATTGCATGGAAGACCCCGAACAAGATTGTTGAATACGCATCCTCGAGTACCGATGAAGCGGGAGGTAAGTGGTATACTTTCAAGCCCGAGCAAAACAATCTTGGTGACACCTACAATCCGTCATGGAAAAGTCACCCAAACCTTAGGTGGAGACAACCCTAAAATTCCCAAAACAATTTCTCAAACCCACCTAATCGGTTCCAATCCAACGGTTCGATTCCGAACCGTTCCTTCAACAACCGTCCTCAAAATTTTAACAATCAATCAAATATAGAAGGACTGGTTTCCGAATTCATGCCATCTCAAGACGCTAGATTGTCCAAGTTTGAAGCCAATTTCAAACGACAACAAGGTGAGATGACCAACAAAATAGACACTGTGTTGAAAGCCATCATCGATCAAATAACTGGCATATTACCTAGTGATAACGTCAAGAACCCGAAACTAGGGACTCATCCAGTTTCGTCTGCTCGTTCTTACCTAACAATAGACCCGCAATGCTCAACACAAATCCATAGCTCAATTAACGCCATTACATCGTCATAGAACAAGTACGAAAGCTAAATTCGATGCTTGGATCGCTCGGGTTAGTTCCCCAATCCTCCAATACGAAATTTGTCTTCTCTAAAGAGGATGATGGAGAGGTAATGTTCATCGAGATCATACGAGATGATGATGAACCCCAAAATGAGGGTCCCAATGATGGTGAAGGGGCAACAACAGAAGAACCGGTAGTGGGGTACTTCGACACTTTCCCGACTAGAGATGAACTAACCTACCATAGGTTCCTAATGAGTGGCCCAATCCCTTAAATATTTCTAAGGAACCCTATCATCACGGATGGATGCCCCTACAACCTTAAGATACCATGCAATATTAGACACGTGCATATTAAAAAAGCTTACATTGACCTTAACTCTCCTCTTAATATCATGAAAATGATGTACAATTAGATCATGAGGAGAAAACTTGACCCTAGGGAAAATGCAAATGGAGGAATTAGCAATTTCACAAGAAGGATTAAAGGGATGCATGTCTTTGTGGGAAACTTCACCTATGTCGTAGACTTCATGATTGTCGAGGATATTAGTTCAATAATAGACCCTAGGTTGTCACAAGTGGTATTAGGGGGCCTTTTGTAGAAATATCCAACATGACTCATGACCCACCTTAAGGTGTTGTAAGATTCATTAAAGGGGCCGATGAAGTTGCCTATAAGATGCCCCATAAGATAGAACAATACGACTCATTGTCGGATTTAGAAAAAGAGCATACCAAATCAGTCTATCTTAGGAACGAAGAAGACAAGAGAAGAGGAGTGGAGTATGTGATGAGCAAGATACTAGGATTTTATAAAGAATGCCTAGAGCTTGGACCCGAATACCTAACCGGAATGGATGATGATGGAGAAGTCACGTAAGGACGTGTGACTTCGAGTCTAGCTACAAGACTCGTTAATAAAGAAAAGCGCTTCTTGGGAGGCAACCCAATTTACTTTTCCCGTAATTAGGAGTGTCATGTGTGTTTTAATTCTTCATAGTTTGTTTTATTATGTTTGAACTATCTTGTAATCATGCTTTGTATTGTCTTTAACCTCGTCTTAATTTCGATCAAAGGTATTTTACAAACAATAAATGTAGGGGAATTTATCTGGCTTTTGAGCCAAATTCAAACATGTTAAATAAATTGTTAAGATTAATCCGCGTCAGTTTTGAGTCATATGATTGAATTGTTAAATCTCAGGTTTTATGCAGCCATTTGTACAGGAATTAACTTATGGAATCAAGTGCAGGAAATTTTTCATCAAAAACAAAATTTTTGTTTTCACAGACTGTGGAGGCGGCGTCACGATTAACATGCGATGCCGTCACAACGTCACCTGTGACGGGGTCACATAAACCCTGACGGCATCAAACGCCCAGGTCAATAAAACTTAAAAATTTTAATTATTTTTGAAAATAAAACTTGCATAACATTTAATATATGTATTCTTCTGTTATAAACCTGCAAAAAAAACCTAATGAGTTTAACAATTCTCTCATCCTATCTATCGAGTCGAACCCTAAATTTACATTGTATATTGGTAAATCGCACATTTTATGCTTGGTATAGTTATCTTTGTCTTTGATTACAGGTTATATTTGATGAGAAGAAGCTTGGAAATTCTTAGGAAGTTTCATTAGATGACTCTCGGATGACAATTTTAACTAGTATCCATGTTTTGCTCTCCATTATTAGTAAACCAGGGGATAACAGGTTTTTTTTTCCTTTATTCTTTTTCCCTTTATTTCGCTTCAACGGTACTTATATAGAACGATTGAGGAACAATGTTCAAACTTAAATGTAGGGGAAAAATAAGCCTTAGAAACTATTCTTTTATATGCCCTTTGCTTTGTCCTTATAATAATGGGTAATATATCGAAACATAACATAAGAAGTGATTTTTACCCAAATTTAAAATTTTTTTATGACACATACCGATGAAAACCGAGTATTATTAGCCTCTCATGGATAGGAATTTATATTACTAGCACAAAAACCCTCAAATTCCACCCACAACAATGTGAGTGTTCGCCCTAATATTATACCTTTAGCTTGTTAGTTATTAGGAGTGAGCAATCATGTGTGTCTATTCCGTCGTTACGGATGTGTATGCGTGGTTTGTCGCCTTTTTTGGAACATTGGTATCGGTTATTTTAGGATTATGAGAGTGTACCGGTAGCATATTAAATTCTAGAACTTGTTTTTGTGATGCATCCCGAGACCGCATAGTAAAATAAATATAAAGTAAGAAAAAAAAAAAAACAAAAAAAGGAAAAAAGAAGAAGAAAAAAAGAGTAATAAAATGTAAAAAAAGAAAGAAAAAGTATGTGGAAGAAGAAAAAAAAAAAATAAAGAAAATAAAATACCAAAACCCACAACCAAACGTACCACCACCCGCTAAAAAACAGGGACCTACTACCCTTCCCCCTCCCCCCTCCCCCTCCGCCCAACACTCTCCCGGACGTTCCCCTCTCTCAGCCTAACCTGCCCTACCTACACCACCACCCCGCTCTCACACAACACCTGTTCCCCACATCGCTCACAAACTACAAGACAAAAGTAAAATCAAGCTAAATATGCAATAAGGAAACCCCCCATTAAACCCCTCATTACAAATAACATCAGTTCCCAACCGCACAAAAACTAACCCACACCCAACCAAGCCCGCACCATTAAGCAGGATACCACAAAGAACACCCACTGATGCTATCCTTAAACCGGAACAAGTAAAAAAACATTAAACATACGGTGCACAGAAATTGAAGAGCAATGTCACCCCTACACCAAAAGATACACCAAGAAAGCCCAAAGCCTACCATATAGTTAACACATTTTTTAAGTACAAAATTATAGTGTTTAACCCAAGTTAATTATTTGAGTACCCGGTGCTAAGTCCTTATCCTTGTAAATACATTTGGACGATTCAGGAATCAAGGTAGTATTTATTTCACTAAGAATGGGGAAGAAAAGTTTAAGCTCATACCCCCATAAAATTGTTAGATAGATCTCCATGTTTATTTTGATCCACCTAACTCGGGTCAATGTTGTAGACACTCCCGATTTTGGAATAATAGCCAACGGAAGCTAATCCTGGGTATTACTTCATGAATCACATACACAATCGAGAAACGACTCAAAAGAGACGTATTTTAAAAGATGACGTTATCAATCATTAAAATCAGAGTTTACAAAGGCATGGGGGGGTGGGTGGGGTTAGGGGTGGGGTCTTGGGAGGTGGGGTGGGGTGGGGGGGGGGGGGTGGGGGTGGGTGGGGGTGGGTTTCCCCCTTTGGGTGTTGGGGTGGTGGGGTTTTGGGGGGGGGGGGAGGGTGGGGGGGGGGTTTTTCCGTGGGGGGGGTTGGTTGGGTCCCAAAATCTATAAACCTAAAATGTGAATGATAACCATGTTTTAGCCATCTTTAAGTCCATGCCACTTCAGAATGCCATCAAGGTTGCTCAGAAAACCTGGGGTAAACCATGTCATAAAAAGGGTCAACACAAAGGTTGAGTGAAATTCATAGGTTTGAAATGTAATAGTTGAATACAAGTTATC
This sequence comes from Tanacetum coccineum, assembly GCA_026074375.1. NCBI lineage: Eukaryota > Viridiplantae > Streptophyta > Magnoliopsida > Asterales > Asteraceae > Tanacetum > Tanacetum coccineum. Next base: position 7,423 of record BQNB010129632.1, read on the forward strand.
ATAATGGAAATATTTGCATTGCAGGAATAATTATCATGGAGAACATTAATATCATTGAGAACAATATTAAAAGCATCAAAGCTCATGGAATAACATATAAAAACTCAATATAATTAGGGAGCTTCTACCTGAGACATACTAGGAGTCACTATCAAAAGAGATACTAGGAGCTATTATCCAAAGAGATATTAGGAGATATTACCCAAAGAGATATTGGGAGATACTACCCGAAGAGATATTGGGAGATACTACCCAAAGAGATATTGGGATATATTACCCAAAGAGATATTGGGAGATACTACCCAAAGAGATATTGGGAGATATTACCTAAAGAGATATTGAGAGATACTACCCAAAGAGATATTGGGAGATACTACCCAAAGAGATATTGGGAGATACTGCCCAAAGAGATATTTCCATGTACTTAGGCAATAATATATCAGGATAGCATATAGTTTAGAAAACACTTGTATTCATGGTTTATAGCAGGTATTACAGGTTTATAAAGTATTTAAAAGATTGAAATGTGAGGTTATGAACTCATAAGTCTTTGAAAAAGTAATCACATTGTTATAAGATAAACGAGTATGTAAAAAGAGTTTGTAACAAGCATGTATCCCCCTCGCGGGTTTATAAAACATGTAAATAAGTAAAGGCGTGTTAAAGAACATCACTATTCTAAAAAGGTAATAACAATGTTAATAAAAAATGAGTATGTAAAAGAGTTTGTAAACAAGCATGTATCCCCCTCGCGGGTTTATAAAACATGTAAATAAGTAAAGGCGAGGTTATGAACTTCACTAAGTCTTTGAAAAGTAATCACATTGTTATAAGATAAACGAGTATGTAAAAGAGTTTATAAACAAGCATGTATCCCCCTCGCGGGTTTATAAAACATGTAAATAAGTAAAGGCGAGGTTATGAACTTCACCTGATAGGTAGTTGTAATAAATATTCCAAATGAAAGCTGACGACTTTATCACAATCTTTAACAGGGAAGGTTGATATAGCAGATGATAGTAAACAGCCACGTCACGCAACCTAGTGAAATATGATCAAGTCTTAGGAGATTGTACTCTAAACTTTGGTTTTAATAGTTTTTAATATTGTTATTGAATTGATTGGCAGAGTTTTGAATTATTGTATCACCGTTCGGGCCATCATAATTCAGAGGTCATTCAATAAACATTTGGGGAGCTAGGGCACTTTAAATCGTAAACCCAACAACTCAGTCAGAACGTAATACCAAGATGAAACCCCTTAATATGAAGCTCCCAAGTATTGTGGTACGATATAGATTCAGGACAGGATTTTTAAAAGCACATTGATGATGAATTATATAATAATTATAACATAATCGGTTTTAAGTGTTTTGCTCAATAACTGAAAATGATAAGCACGTCAAGCGTTAATTAAAGTTATGTCTTATAAGGTTTTGAACATATTTCTACACTTTTTCAAAATGTTACATTTTAGATCCTTAAGAATGAAAAATGGCAATATATACCCTTAGAGTTTTCACTTTTACAAGTTTGGTCCTTCTAGTTTAAAAGATGTACAAAGTAAACCTTGTAATTTGGAAAGTGACATAATAGACCCCTATAGTTATAACTTTAGAAATATGGCAAAAATAGTCCTTGTACTTATAAGTTTTCAAAGTTCCAGTAAAATACCCCTTGCCTGAAAATGATGTACAAAACAAAGTCCAAAAAATCCATAACTAATGATATTTTTCAATATGAAAAGTAATTTACAGGTTATAGCTTATTAATATAAGCTAAAATATGATGGTTTAACGTAACAAAAGTTCAAAATAACGATTCGTTAAGCTAGAAATCGAAATGGGTCAAATTAGGGTTTTAAAATGAAAACGCATGGATTTTAAGTTCAAATTCTTTCAAGACTTAATAAAGTACTTATTATAATGTTAGTATAAGTTTAGTAAGGATATGGATAAAATGATAGTTTACAAGTTTAGCTTATAGATTAAGCAAAAATATGAAATTAGGGTTTCATAAGCTCGTTTGGATCAAAAATGTAAATGCACGTATGTTTTGTGAGTAAAAGCTATTAACAAAGTTTAATCATGATCAAATGAACAATATAAGGGTATGAAAATAAATTTGATCTTATGTAACCTGGTGTATTTTGAGCTTATAGCGTTAAACTGGTCAAAATCTGGACTTTTAGCTCGTACGCCTAGAATAACGACTCTATGGCTTCTTTCTTGGTTTTTCTTTGCTTCAACTTTGATCTTTGAACTTCTATTGTCTTATAATGTCTGCTATTGGAAGTATGGAACTCCATTATGTTAAGAGATAAGTTGTGGGGATGGTTTGAATGTAGGTGTATGGTTTCGACTTATATAGGTCTCAAGGACCCTTAATGGCCAAGAAACTAGTACAAAGGCTTAGGATCTGAGGATAGATGACTAATGAAGGCTAGAAGATGACAAGGATAAGCTAGGAGGTGAGTAACATAAGCTAGAAAACTAGCTGATGTGTTGTTTCTCTCTTGTGTTGTCGTGGCCTAAAAGGAGAAAGAAGGAGGTGTCAAAGCCTCCTTAGTGACCAAGGAATGCAATAAGGTGCTTGTAAGAAGCTTATATGAAGTAGGTGAGTCATGGAGGTGTGTGGTAGCTTGGTTGGTTTTCAAATGGGTAAAAAGTAGTAATATGATTATAGATTTCAAACTTCTCGGTTAGGGTTTTTGGTTCAAATTTCATGTACAATGGAGTAATGAGGATAGATTATGAAATGTAGTGTTGTAATTAAGTGTTTATAACTTAATTTGATTAATGGTTTAGGTTAATAATGGCAATGTGAGGTTCGCCCTTAGATAGTATACCTTTAGCTTGTTTGAGTTAAGGAGTGAGCAATCATGTGTGTCTATTCTGTCATTACGGATGTGTATGCGTGGTTTTGTCGCCTATTCTAAAACATTAGTATCGGTTACATTAGGATTATGAGAGTGTACCGGTAGCATATTAAATTTTAGAACTTGTTTTTGTGATGCATCCCGAGACCGCATAGTAAGTATTAGGATTTGCTTGATAAGAGGCATTAGGATTAACCCATGTTTTAAACCTGTAATTGTTATGATGGTCACACCGATCATATAACTATCTCACACCCTTGCCATGCACTCACCTTTGGTGCAGGATACCCCTAGTACAACCCTTCAAGCCTATCATTTTTCACGATTCTCATAATTTTCTGGTTAAGCCGGACTATTAATGAAGAGCATTGTTAACCCTTAAACCAATCGTTACACCCAAATCGCCTTAGCCTACCTTTTATGTACTCATTTTTAGTACATTATTGTTTAAACCCAAGTTAATTATTGAGTATACGATTGATAAGTCCGTATCCTTGTAAATATTGTTTTGGGACGATTAGGATTCATGGTAGTATTTATTTCGCGGAAGAATGGGGAAGAAAAGTTAAGTCAATACCCTCATATATTTGTTAGATGGTCTCTATGTTATTTTGATCCACCTCAATACGGGCCACTAGTTAAATTGTAAATATCGAGCATGTAAAAGCTCAAGTGTAGGGGAACGTATTATAAACCCCATGTGATGTATTATGTTATTAAAAAAAATAAGAAAAGAAAAAGAAAGAGATTGATGTAGAGTTGTGTAGAGTTTGTATATCTTCGTTCGAGTCTTGGCTTAGCAACCAAACCAACGTGTATTCGTGTAAATAATTAGCTAACCCTTCCACTCTAAATTCACCCAAAGCCACCCAAATGTATCCCATCCGTTTCTGTTTCTGTTTCCATTTCCGTTTCCGTTATATGTTATCTTACACCTACACCCCCACAATCCTTTATAAAAGACCTCTTAGATAGTAATGAATAATACTTGCACCTAGCGGTGGAGGTTTGATCCTTTACCAAGCCTATGGTAATTTATATGCTATGACAGGTAATGAGTGTTGATTTTCCGTTTCCCTATATGTTATAATTTATTATACAACCGAGTGAAAGAGAGAATCCCAAACACTTATGTGAGGTGCTAGTATATACTTTCCGTGCTCTTAATTACGAGGTCTAGGAGGTTGTGTTGTAAAATATGTTTAAAGAGTAGGTAAAATGACCCCTCATATTGTTATTGTCTAGGTAGAAAAGCCCATTTGCTTGAGGACAAGCAAATCCCAAGTGTAGGTTTGATGAGGTGTCATTTTATACACTTTTTCGGGGTCGTTTAACCCAATCGTGCATTTATGCCCAAAATAGGTACTTAATCGTTCCTTTTTAAATATTTCTCACTTGGAAGACATTGGGAAGAATTACACGTGACTTGGGCTCATTTAGAGAAGAAACGGACAAGACTACGGACCTGCACTGTTAACATTAGATTCACCACATGAACAAGATCCGGAGGTCGGATTAAGTGAAATAGAAATCGAGCCATTTTATTAAGAAAAAAGAGAAAGAGATAGAGAGAAAAGAGAGGAGATAGAAAAAAGAAGAGAGATTAGAGATTGAGTTGTGTGTGTGCTTCAGTAGCATAAAGTTTGGTTGCTTTTTTATTCGAGCTTATTTTCTTAGATCTAATCCTTAAATTATACCCAGATCGAGTTCACTGATTGACACTTAGTTTCGGGTAGATTTGGATCTAAAGTTTTTATATTTTTATTAGCTTTTTGTTCTTTTAGAATAAAATCTTAGTTATTGTGTCTTAGTAGCTTAGCTATTATCTTGTTCATCTTAACCCTTGTTTGTTTTAATGTTGATGAAATCTATCCAACACTTAGGCGAGGAGCTTATGGGTCTTATAAGCTTATTTTACTATTAAAGTTTAAAGCTTTTTAGTTTTTAAGGCTATTTTGTATATAAAGTTTGTTGCTTTATTAAACTAGTAGTCATAAAACTAAATAAAGTTTTATCTTTAGTGTTTAATAGTTATTAAAGATCGTGTGGTTGAAATTCGTCTCCATTTTCTTCATCGGTTTTTCTTTCTTTTCCGTTTCTCTTATTAGTAGTTGTAGCTTATTATTTAGTTTAAAAATGTTTGCTTTGTTGATTAGTGTTAGTTTTATTAATATGTGTAGTGAGTAGATTTTTATATTGCTTGCTAATGTGTAACATTGTTTAGAGGAATTAAGTCTGATTAATAAAGAGGAGAAAATATTGATTAGTGATTTTTATATTACTTAAATTATTGTTTTGGTTATTCGAGTGGGAAAAAGCCGTAAGAATAATTAGGTAATAATTTAGTAATCGATATCTTAATAAGAGTTGTTTTCAATATAAGCCAACGTTGTGAGAAGATAATTGGTTCATCAATAAGGACTTAATTGTATGTTTAATTCACACTTAAGGATCTAGTCAATACACTTAGCAAGCATATCTTTTATAATATATCGTTCTTCGTTTAATTACTCGATATTCAAGCATCAAACAAAACGCTTTCGTGGATTTCAAATTCATCTCTCATCGGGATACGACATCCGGGAGATAAAAATATTACTTTTCCTAAAAGTAATTGTCATTCTTACGGGGATACTCTCTATTATCTATATATTGGTATTATTATTTATTATATATTATATATATTATTATCTATATATATTATATATATATTTATTTACTATATTATATATATTATATATATAGATATAGAGGGGGGTGACTTTTCTTTTCAGAACCTTTCTTAGTGCGAGAACTGATCAGAACACCAAAAACATACATGCACGCCTTTTAAAAATCAAATTGTACATGAAAATCTTCTTTAATCGAAGAATCCTCCTTTTGTCTTCAGTATCATCTTGAAACTCTTCCTCTTCTTTACACAAAAAACCTTACACACGACCGCTATATTGTTGTTGCACGCTTATTAAGAACATATATGGCACCTTCAAAAGAAAATTTTGTATTTCCAATTTCTTATCAATTCTTAGATACACTAATGTTTTTTTAAAACTTATATGTGTTTTTAGAAATCATGTGCAAAAAAATTACAAATTATGAAGGTGTGCATGCATGTTTTTGGTGGTTCTGTCAGTTCTCTCACTAAGAATGGTTCTGAAAAGAAAGTCTCACTATATATATATATATATATATATATATATATATATATATATATATATATATATATATTTATATATATATATATTTTTTATATTTATATATTATATATATATATACATTACTTTAGTTTTATTTATTCGAATCAGAGACCTTAGAAAGTTAAGGTTCAGACAAGCTTGGGCTGACTATCGAGAGTGTTAGCACTATATGAGGATTGAAGGGTTGGAACGATGTCGTCTTCCTAGGTGAGGAGAGGGCCTTAACTACGAAAATCCGAACATCAAACATTATTGGGATCATGTGAGCGTAAAGTTAATAAATTTATCTTCTTCGTAATCTCGCATAATGGGAAGAGCTGAAGGGTCGTATTTAGATGACAACCACATAATGTATACCACCTTGAGCCGTCACGTCAAGAGGAATTTGAGCACATTTTGATGAACTTCATCCTCGATTAGAAAGAAAGAGTCGAGCAGCTCAAAGAATATATGAAAGTGATTATTGGCGATTTTATGCAACTCTCTTCGGAAGTTACAAGGAGGTTAAAAGATAAGATAAGAGAGGAATGGGGAAGACTAAAGAAAATCGAGAAGATAACAAAATACCCAGACAAGGAGGTCTCGGAGCCCCTAGCCGGGCAAAACAATTCCACAACTATTGCGAAAAAATGTCCACGATTACCCTCACAATCCTATCCCCATGACCCCATTATGGATAAGATATGTTCAACTGAACTTCTCGAACCCACCCCGCTTTCGGAAAAGTGCCTTCAGTTTTAAACCAAGTAAAAAAGCCAATCAAAACGTCAAGACCCAACATGACAAAGGAAATTCTTCAGCAACCCAACCGACGCCTCATAATTGCCCAAACGTTAAGGACGATAACAGTACTAAAAGCAAGACCCCGTCACATTACTCTTTCACACTCATGGAGAGTAACCGCGTATTTGACCTCGGGGGAAGATAAAAGCGTTAAATTTTTCTAAAAAAGTCAATAGTCAACGAATTAGGGAATCTGAAACATCCTGACGACGTTAGGATTAATACGCGATGCCGTCGCAACGATTCGGGTTCAATAATAAAAAAACCCATCTCATTCCTCACTCGTCCCCACCCACCACCCCACTCCCCCCCCTCACCACTCCCACAATATATTCCCCTACACCCACCCCCCCCTCCCCGCACTCCCTAATAAGTAGGGAGGAGTTTATTAAGATCGCTTAAGAGTTATTAATTTTTTTTTTTTTTTGTTATTTAATATTTCCCGATTTTTTCAGCAAGGAATGATGTGGTCTGTAAGACTTCATAGGAAGTTTTACAATCCCCTAGGTAGTATACCTAATCGTTGCAGTGTAGTATAGGCAAGGCTCGGGGGTTGTTATTGTTCTCTAAGGGAATAGCAATGTGAAGGCCGGATTAAATGTTCACAAAGGTCTAAAGGTTGAAGGCATATTATTTTTGTTTTTTTATATTTTATGAAAGCAAGTAAATTTTGGTTTTAGAGAGGTTTGGTTTTAAGCTAATTAAACTAATAAACTAAATAAAAATTATACAATGAAGCGTATTTACCTAGGATGCAGTACTCCTTTCTAGCTATCCAATTCTACCTATTGATTTGTCACACTTGCGATGTAATGTGTAAGTATTTCCTAGGTCATGAACGAATTACACGAATCCACCGTCTATGTAATATTTTGTTAAGGCAACGCACATGTAAGGTAGTATGAAGACTATTACAAGGCCCCTAAGAGTACATTACACACATTAAAACACTTAAGAGGGATCAACCATATTAGGGGTAAGGTAGTATGAAGACTGTTACCAATGGTATCCTTTCTAAAATCAACTCGATTTCCTATTACATGTCAACAGCGATACAGACAAAAGCTGGTTTTCTAAAGCCTAACGCGCACATTTATCAACAAGAAGTAATAAGAAACAAGAATTATAAACTATAATCAATTAGACTTATTGAATCTGTCACAAACAACATGATCTAATCAATTAATGACAAGGTTCATGCATTCCTAAATAAATACTAGATGAATTAGCCAAGCATACTCAAACAAGAGAAATCATAATCAACAAAAGGAATTGAAGACATGAATTCATATAGATATGATAATCAAACCATTACAAGATATTTATGGATTTAATTAGGTCTTCTAAGTTGCTGGAAAAACACGTACCCAAACCTTCTAGTCGGCCCTAGGGTTTGGGGATTGATAAAAACAAAGTTATGAGGCTATATTTATAGGAAAACCCTAGGTCGGCAATCTCGACGCCGTCGCCAAAAACCCCGATGGTGTCACAGCGTCATTTTTCACAAAATTGTAGATTTTCTCGCTGTGATCACGTGAGCTGTCGAATCGTCGAAATCTGAGTTCATATGAAGGAGTTATGACCAAAACAATATCTGGTACTTCGCTCGCAAGTGAAATGATCTGCTCAATATCGTGACACAAAATCTTCTAAGGTTTGTTTAGGTCGGCCAGGATTTGACGCCGTCACCAGATCTCTGACGTTGTCACTTCAAATGTCCTGATGCCATCGCTTGAAACTCGCGACATCGTCTCTACACTCTGTATGCACAACTTCTTCAAGGATTTGGTGTAGAGCCGTAGTCTTGTCTGTTTCTTTTCCAAATGAGCACAAGTCACGTGTATTTCCTCCAAAAGCCATCCAAGTGCTAAAAACATGAAACATGTACGATTAAACACGTTTTCTGGGCACTATTTGCATAATTTAGGAGGGTAATGACTCCAAATGCGTGTATTAAATGGACACCCTCATCAATACCCCTACAATTTGGATTTGCTTGTCTCAAGCAATGTGGGTTTTCTACCTAGACAATAGCAATATGAGGGTCATTTAACCTACTCTTTAAAAGTATTTTACAACACAACCTTCTAGACCTCGTAATTAAAAGCACGAAAAGTATATACTAGCACCTTACATAAGTGTTTGGATTATCTCTTTCCTCGGGGAATATTAAATTATAACATAGTAAGGAAACAAAAATAACACTCATACCTGTCCATAGATATAAATTCTCATAGGCTTGGTAAAGGATCAAACCTCCACCGCTTGGCGCAAGCATTATTCATTACTGTCAAAGAGGTCTTTTAAAGGGTTGTGGGGTGTAGGTGTAAGATAACATTAACGAAAACGGAAACGGATGAGATACATTTGGGTAGTGACTGTTGGGTGAATTTGGAGTGGAAGGGTTAGCTAATTATTTATAAGAATACACGTTGGTTTGGTTGCTAAGCCAAGGACTCGAACAAAATATACAAACTCTACAAAACTATACACCAATCTCTGTCTTTTTATTTTCTTGACTCTATGATAAACATAAACATAAGCAAATGGCAGCCCATACATTTTTTACTTTTTATATATATTTTTTTTGATTCTTTTCTTTTCTTTTTCTCATTTTTTTTTTTTCGTACACTTTTGCCCCTGCCATTGCTTAAACATATAATACATCAAGGGGGTTTATAGATACACCCCTACACTTGAACTTTTACATACTCGATTATTTACAATCTAACTAATGACCCGATTTGAGATGGATCAACATAACATGGAGTTTATTGAGCTCTATCGGGGTAATAAATTACTTCTTCCCTAATTCTTCATAAGATAAATACTACCATGAATCCCAATCGTTCCAAAACTGTATTTACAATGATAAGGACTTAGCAACCGTGTACTCAAATAATTAACTTGGGTTAAAACAATAATGTACTAAAAACGAGTACCTACAAGGTAGGCTAAGGCGATTTGGGTGTAACGATTGTTTAGGGTGACAATGCTCTTCATTAATAGTCCGGCTTAACCAGAAAATTACGAGAACCGTGAAAAAGGATAGGCTCGGAGGGTTGTACTAGGGGTATCCTGCACTAAAAATGAGTGCATGGCAAGGGTGTGAGATAATTATATAGTCGATGTGACCATAATAACAAGTACAGGTTTAAAGCATGGTTAATCCTAGTGCCTATTGTCTAGCAAATCCTTAATACTTCCCAATGCTGTCTCGGGATACATCACAAATTAAGTTCTAAATTAATATACTATGGCAGGACTTCATATATTTAATACCGATACCATGCTCAAGGAAAAGGCAACCTAGACCATATGTGCACATAGTAACGACGGAATTGATACTTTTGACTGCATTCAAACATAAATCGAGAAAGCTAAAGGTAGAAACTATCTTGGTATCAATTAATGGCATAACCCAAATTCCCTAAAGATCTAAAGAGAACCTCATATTTTTTGGTGAAAAATTTTGAGGGTTTTTATGTAGTCATACATCATTCCTATCCATGAAGCGCTAATCTAATACTTGGCTTTTCGTCGGTATTGTCATTAAAAACAATTATTTTGTGGTCAAAATTACCTTTTTATTGATATGTTTCGATATATTTCCATCATTCTAAGGAAACAAGCAAAAATGCACAATAAAGAAATAGTTTATAAGGCTTATTCCCCCCTACATTAAGTTGAACATTGTCCTTATGTTCTTGGTATTACCAGTAAAAAAAATAATAAAGGGAAAAGAAACAGGAAAAAGAAACTAGTACTCTCCTGGTTCTGCTTAATAAGTGGAGAAGAAACTGCAATAACTGTTTAAATCGTCCCCAAGGATTCTATCTCAATGAAACTTCCTACGAACTTCCTAAGCTTTTTTTATCAAATATACATGTATATAGATAAAGACAACTACAACATGCGTTAAAATCCACGGGTGAATTGATAAATACAACCTCATTAACTAGGTTATAAATACAACCTCATTGACTAGGTTTAGACTCTATGAAAGCAATAAAGATAGGATTCATGTGTTAACGTAATCGTGGTTTTTACTTAAAAATTTTGAATTTTCTGTAGCTGGGCTCATGACACCATCAGGAAAATCCTGACGTCGTCACAACGGATGAGCTGACGGCGTCGCGTGAAAATCGTAACGCTGTCTCCACACTCTGAGAAAATTCAGTTTTTGTTTTTGATGAAAAATTTCTTATACACAATCTTATGAGTTATTTCCTGTATGAATTACTAAATAAACCATGAAAAATAGTTAACACAATCATATGACTCAAAACAAACACAAAAGACACACGACATTCCTAAATGCATTAATTTAAAATATTAGGTTACCCCCTAAAAAGTGCTTGTTTTTGTTCAAGTCACGAGCCTGACTCTACGCTTATTTAACGCGTAAAAGGTGGGTCTCCCCTACACTTAAGGTTAAGTGTTGGTGATAGTAGCGATACATACCATTTCGATGGAGGTATGCCACGTGGGGTAAAGGTGGTGTGTGAATGGTTAAGGGTTTTACAACCTTCATCTTAAAACTACCCGGACTAAATGGGTTGATGGGTGGGTCGGTTCCTCTTTTGTCTCCTAGATTTACATCTAAGGGTGAAAAATTGGGTAAAGTTGAGGCTCTGGTTCATCAACACTAGGAAATCCCCTAGAACTAAGAAAGTGGTCATGAGTATTAGTATTTAAGCCTACATCCTCAAGTTTCATTTGGTCCAAAGGTTCTACCTCCATTGGGATTCCTATAGTCTCTTCTACTTCTTCCGGGTGAGTCACGGGCGGTGTGTATAACTC
>BQNB010129634.1:0-19082 GCA_026074375.1 Tanacetum coccineum
ACTTACCCTTCCTTCGTGTACGTCAATTATAGCGCGTACAGTTCCCAAAAAGGGTCGCCCTAAGATGATGGGAACTAACTCATCTTCATCCATTTCCAGGAGCACAAAATCAACAGGGAAGATGAACTTATTGATTTTTACTAAGAGGTTCTCGCAAACACTGACGTGATACTTAATGGATCGGTTAGCCAACTGAATACTCATCTTGGTTGGTTTGAGCTCAAAGATCCCTTATTTTCGGAAGAGAGAGTATGACATAAGGTTGATACTTGCCCCGAGATCAGACAGGGCATTTTTTACAGCCAAAGGTCCGATAAGACATGGTAACGTGAAGCTTCCTGGATCTCCCTCCTTCTGGGGAAAGCTTCTTTGGATAATAGCCGAGCATTCCTCGCTAAGCTTTACCGATGATGCTGCTTTTTCAAGCTTCTCTTTGTGTGACAAAAGATCCTTAAGAACCTTGGCTCCTTTAGGCATGTGGATCATGGCCTCTAGGAAAGATAGGTTGATATGGATTTGTTTGAAAATAGATAGCAGCTTCTCGTCCTCATCCTCCCTTTTCTGTTTTTTTAGTCGGGGTGGGAAAGGAATGTTTGAGGATTTGGAAGGTTGGTACAAAGTTAGGAACTCGGGACTTCCTCTTTCAGACTAATGGGTGTTTCCTCGTTCCCAGGCTCTTTATTATTAGATGGTTTGCGTGTTGAATAGGAGGATTGAGTAGTTGGGAAGGGTGGATCTTGTGTGGTGACCCCAGATCGAGTTGTGATGGAGAGGGTTGGCTTGTTGGCGGGAGCTTCACCCTTAAGGGTGGAGAGAATTTGGGAAACTTGTTCGTGCATGCTGGTTTGTTGCTGATGTAGCATTTCTATTAACCCTTTTAGATGATGTTTCTTTTCCATCATAAAATTGGCCATATCGTCTTCAAATTTGCTCCTAATGACCCAGTCAAGACCTTCTTCTCTTCTCTTTTTTTTACCAAGTTTCCCCATAGAGGGATGTCATTATTTTAATAAAATTTTAAGAGAGATGGGTCGTCATAAATTTCCTCGCCAGATATACATGCTTGCTCGCGTAGTATGTTTTGGTCACACTCATCAGCTTCATGAGTCCCGCCATAGATATCGCAGATGCGGTATGGGTTTTTTAAGGTTTTTCTTTGGGTAGATGTTGTGAGGAAAGAAAGCCGCTGATGGGCTTTTTCAAGGCGGTCATCAAGAGTAGGTTTTGTTACCTCAGAAATGAGTGAGGTGTTATGTGAGATAATAGGTCGTCCCATGAATCATCTTGATATTGAACAAGTTCCTCAATGCGATCCCATCCTTAGTCTTCACAGAGTGAGCTAAATCGGAATTAGGTAAATTGGTCTAATTTCTCATTATCCTTGGGGATCATGTTGTCGTAAAACAACTGCACTAAAAGCCATTTCTTAATCCCATGGCGAGGGGCTTGACGGAGTAGACCTTGAAAGCGTATCCAGGTGTCCTCGATGGATTCGCCATTAGCTTGACGGAATCGAAGGATCTTGTCTCAAATGAGTGTTGTGCGTTCTGGCGGAAAAAATTTAATTAGAGAGTGTGAGGCTAGTTTCTCCCACGTGGTAGCATAGGCAGGAGGCATCATGTCTATCTATTTCTTTGCTTCTCCATTCAGAGTGAAATGGAAGAAACGTAACCTAGACACATCTCTAGTAGCTCTATCTGCTCGTATGTTGTCTACGATGCTTAGGAAAAGCTTGATGTGGTCGAAAAGGTTTTCAGTTTCGAGGCCATGAAATTCACAGACGTTCTGGATTAGCCAGATATCGCGAGCATCCACGATTGCTCCAGTTTGCTCTTTCAGAAAAACAATCAGATTTTGGAATTCGGATGGGTTGGGACGAGAATGTTCGTGCAGGTTCTTGGGAACTAGTGCGGTGTTTGGTTCAGTTGTGCCAGATGGTGATGCAACATCGTCAAAGAGGTTTTGTCCAGCAATGGTTAAGGATTCGTTTTGTGGATGACGTTACGCGGCCTTCCTGTGTCGATGTATTTCTCTTTCCGGTTCATCGAGGGGTTCAATGAGCCTTCTAGCGGTGCTACGTGTCATAATGGTGGCTTAGGGCGAACGGGTAAAACATAAAGAAAATGTAGACTATAAGAAAGCTAATAATACGGAAATAAAAATCTCACTCGAAAGGATTCAAGTGAGTAGATCTAAGTTAAATAAAATTCAGAACCCACGCTATTGCCCGGCAGCGGCGCCAAAAACTTTGATGAGGTTGTAAATCCCACTTTAGTTTTACAACTCCCTAGGCAGTGCACCTAACCATGTAGTGTAGTATAGGCAAGACACGGGGGTTGTTATTGTTCTCTAAGGGAATAGAACTGTGAAGGTCCAAACTAAATATAACTAAGATCTAGAAGATTGAAAGAAGAATATTTTTATATTTATATAATTAATAAAAGCAAGTAAAATCTCAAAGTATGAAGGTGGTTTGATTAATACTAATAATTAACTAATTAAACTAAATAGGGGAGTATTGTTTACTTAATCATGTAATAGGGTCCTTGGTATGCTTTTCCTAACTCTATTGCCTTGTCACACTTGCGATGTATGTGTAAGTATTTCTGAGAAACATGACGAATTACACGAAAACACCGTCTACGTGGTATCTTGTTAGGGCAACACACGTACAAGGTAGTATGAAGACTATTACACGGCCCCTGTAGAGATATACATGCATTAAAACACTTAAAGGAGATCATCCACATATGGGTAAGGTAATATGAAGATTGTTACCTATGGAATCCTTTCTACACAATCATGCCGCTCTAGATCTTCGACACACTCAAGTAACTAGGGTTCTAGAGACTAAGCATGCACACACATCAACAAGAAGCAATATAATTAAGATCTACATACCGATTCACATGCAATCATAAGCAAACACTTAAAAGATCTAGCCTAGCATGTTCAAGATAGATGAAGCACAAATATCAATCAAACAATAAGACATATTGAAAGATAAAGGATAAAAGAACTTCACTATTATGAATCAAGCAATTAGGGATGGTATAGAAGGGTTGGAAAACCCTAAAATACTCCTAAAATCTGGTACAAGTCGACCTCCCACGAACTAAACCCTAATCCTCTATGATAATATCTCTTTAAAACGTAAAAATCAAGTTTGTATATATAGACTCCAGGGCGCGACGGCGTCACATATTCTCCAGATGTCGACCCCACGCTAGGGTTTCTAGGGCTTTATATTTGACGGCTAATCCAAACGACGCCACAACAAACCAGATGGCGTCGCTTAATGCTTCAGACGACGTCACAATAAATCCAGACGACATCTCCACTCTCTGATTTTCAATCATTAACTGTGTCTTCATGCCTATTTTCCATCTTGTTCGGTTTCTTCCAAAATTAAGCCTAAGTCATGTGTTTTCCTTAAAATGTCTTCCAAGTGCTAAAAATGCAAAAAGAAATGATTGACACATATTTAAAGCATTTTTACATGATTATAAAGGTAAAATAACCCCGAAAAAGTGTTTAAATTACACCTCATCAAAAGGGTTGTGGTGTTTGGGTGAAAGTTAAACGGAAACGAAAACGGATGGGATATATTTGGGTGACTTTGGGTGAATTTGGGTGGTGAGTTAATTAATATAAAAGAATACATGCGAAGGCGTCGCTAAGCCAAGACTCGACCGCACTAGGAATAAGATATATAAAACTCTACATCAATATTTTTCTTTTTCTTTTCTGACTCTTTTTCTGACACAAACATAAACATAAGCAAGATGGCATCCCGTACATTTTTTCTTTTCTTTTTTCTATATTTATTTTCGATTTTCTTCTTTCTTTTTCTTTTTTTCGTACACTTTTGCCCTGTCATCTGCTGAAACATAAATAATACATGACTTGGGGTATAAATGCACCCATACACTTGAGTTTTAGAACTCATAAACATAAACTAATCTAATGACCCGATTTGAAAGAGTCAAAATAACATGGAGTGTATTAAGCACATATGAGGGTAATAAATTGACTTTCTTCCCCATTTCTCCACAAAATAAAAACTACCATGAATCCCAAATATCTCAAAATTGTATACACTAATAAAAGACTCGACTTAGCAACCATGTACTCTAGCAATTAATTAACTGGGTTTTACAATAATGTACTAAAAATGAGTACATACAAGAAAGGCTAAGGCGATTTGGGTGTAATATTTTGGTAAGGGTGTAAATAATGCTCTTCAATTATAAATTGGAATCCCCTAGAAAATTGCGAGAACCGCGAAAAGGATAGGCTCGGAGGGGTGTACTTGAGGTATCTTGCACTAAAAATGAGTGCGAAGCAAGGGTGTGGGGATAGTTATATGATCGGAGAGACCATAATAACAAATACAGGTTTAAAACAGGGTTTATCCTAGTGCCTTTTATCATTTAGCAAATCCTAGTCAAACGAATGAGATCTCATTAAGTAGTCTCAGGATGCATCATAAAAATTATTTCTAGAATTTAATATACTACCAATTGGTATGTGTTTAAATACACATACCTTTGACCATTAAAAACAGACTTAAATAACCAAAAACGTACCCAAAAATACATTGTATTTGTATGTTTTGCATTTGTATTATACAGGTAATGGATATCTAAGAAAAGGACAAAAACGAAGCCAAAATGACAAAATCGAGCACGAGAACGGAAAGAGCATGAAAAAGTCAAAAAGTCAACCAAAGTCAAACCCGAGAAGTCAAAGTCAAAGCCAAAGCCAAAACCTAAGAAATACTTAATGGGCCAACCCGTACCCATCAAATGGGTTGGGACAGCCCATTAAGCATTTATATCAAAGACTTATAAGACTTAATTCTTATAAAAGCCCAAATCCAAAGACTTTATAATACCAAGCCCAAACAGTAACTGAGGCCCAAAACCAAAGTTAACCCAGTTAACCTAACTCCCTTATCCCACCCTACACCGTTAGTCCTTTAAGGACTGTGGGTGTAAACACATCATATAACATGAGGGGCCAATATTGCCAAATCCCTTATATAATTTGCACTACAGGACCATCCATGCAATTAAACAATACAAGTTCAGGGGATAATATTGCCAAACCAACAAACCTTTAACCCTGATAAGTCTGTTTTCACCAAAATGAGAATACAAACACAAAACCCATTTTGGCGCCAAATCGCCATTCTTGTGTCTTCCTCCCTGCACCAACCTGCAACACAAGACAAAACCATCCCTTTCCCTTAACCCCACATCACATGGTCTAAATGCCATGTTGGCAATCCCTTAATCTCCTATTCGTTCAAGTATTTTGACCAAATCAATGGTTAGGATTTCAAGGATTGGGCTCCAAGGTAAAATCAAGGGCTTAGATCAATGGAAAAGAAGCACAACTCGGGTTTGAAGCTCAGTTCTCTCACAAAAGAACCACGCATGGAAAGATGACAAAAGATGAAGACCAAGTCCAAGACTTTTAGCTCGGCTATAAATAGGACTCATTGTAGCCCTTAAGAGGCATCTAGTTAGTTAATTTACAGCTTATTGTAGTAATAGTAGCTTATTTTCAAAGTCTTGTAACTGTTTTAAGAATTAATAAAAGTTTGAGTATTTTGCTTCTAAAATTCTGTTTTTAAGGTTATTGTTCAAAGTCTTTTATAAGTTAATTCAAGCTCTTATTTGAGCTCTTATATAATCTGTTTTAATTAAACAAACTAAATATATTAAGTGTTTAAGAAAATTCACCAAAAAAATCACCCCTCACTTACCTCAGCTTATTTTGGATGATAAGCAGGATTTGGATGGGCTTATGGACTCTTACTAGCTTGTTTTAAACAAGCTAAAGCTTGTATATCAGCTCCATTTTGAGCTTATTTGCCTTGTTTAAGCAAAGGCTTTTGTAAGTTCATTTTTCCATTTTTTAGCTTATTTACTATTCAACTGCCTATTGGTGCTTATTATTTCTTTCCTTTGAGAACACTAGCAGTACTAATGAAGTTAGTACTGCCAGTGGAGATTTTGGGGTTAGTACTGCTGGAGGAATTAGTCAAGTTTCATCTACCCCATGTGCTCATGATGTAGCGTGCTCTTTCTTTGCACAACCAACAACCAGTCCTCAACTTGAAAATGAGGATTTTTAGTAGATTGATGAAGATGACTTGGAAGAATTGGATCTTAGATGGCAGGTGGCTATGTTGACTGTCAGAGTAAGAAAATTCATTCAGAAGACAAGAAGGAACATGGATTTTAAAGAAAAATGACGTGTTTCACTTGATAAATCAAAAATTGAGTGCTACAATTGTTATAGAAAAGGGCACTTTGCTAGGGATTGCAGATCTGGAAGGAATCAAGGGAAAAGATCTTATAGTGACAATGGCAGGAGAAATGCACCAATAAATGAATCTTCATCACAGGCACTGGTGGCTCAAGATGGTCTAGGAGGCTATGACTGGAGTAATGATTTTGAAGTAGAACCAGTCAACTATGCTTTAATAGCAATGTCTTCTTCAAGCTCATTAAGTTCTTCTGACAATGAGGTACAAAAATGTTCTAAACAATGTCTTGAATCTTTTAAAACTCTTCAAAAGAATTATGATAGTGAAAGAGAAAAACATAGCAGAGCAAGACTAGAAATTCAGGGTTATGAGTTAGCCTTAGAGTCACTAGAATCTAGGATACTTGTACATGAAAAGAATGAATTGGCTTGGGGTGAAAAATAACTATGAGCTTAAATACAGAGAAATAAAAATTAACAACCTTAACCTAGAATTAGAGAAAGTTGTTAAGGAAAGAGATGAGTTAAAATTAAAGATAGAAAAATGGGAAGAATCATCCAAGAATCTTGATGAATTACTCAACAGTCAAATGAGTGCTAGAGATAAAACTGGTTTAGGATATGGCACACAATTGAATGAAATGAGTAACAATTCTGAAACTGATAGTGAGATTAGTTTGAGTGTTTTTGATGTCAGATCTAGTGATGAAGAGTCCACACCAGCTAATGATAGGTTTTCCAAAGCAGATGGGTATCATGCAGTTCCCCCTCCTATAACAGGGAACTTCTTAACCCCAAGAGCTGACATATCATTTGCAGGTTTAGATGAATATGCCATTAGGAAGAAAATAATTGAGTCAAAAACAACTGATCTTAATACTAAAACAAGTGAGACTGTAGGTAAAACAAATGAAGCAAATACTCAAAAACCTAAGACAGTCTATGAATCAGTTAACAGAGATAAAGTTATCATTGAGGATTGGAACTCAGATGATGAGGATGATGTGTCTGAAGTGCAAACAGTTAGTCCTGTTAAGACTAATGAGACTCAAACAGTTAAAACTAGAGTTGATAAAATTGATCAAACTTCTCAGAAACAAGGAATTGGTTTTAAGAAAATAAAAGCTTGCTTTGTCTGTAAAAGTACTGACCATTTGATCAAAGATTGTAATTTTCATGACAAACAGAGTCAAGAACCTAAGATGAAAACTGTGGTCAATACTGGTCCAAGGGTGGACAAACCAGTATGGGATAATACTAAAAGGGTTAATCATCAAAAAATTTCAAAATACCCTCATTTAAGAAAGACTTTTGTCCCATCAGGAGTTCTAACAAGAACAGGTTTGATTACTCCTGTTAAGCAAAATGAGAAAAGAGCAGTTCACAAAGTTAGTACTGCTAGGCCAGTTAGTACTGCTAGGCCAGTTAGTACTGCTAGGCCTGTTAGTACAAACCATTTGCTCCAAAAATAGCACAAACTAGTGGTGCTATTAGACCAATTTACCCAAGAATGGACAATGTAAGAACAAGAGGCTCATATTCACCTATCAAGAGGTCTTACTACACAAAACCAGCTTTTAGACCCAAAGACTTAAAACAAGACGTTAAAACTTTTGGGGTTCAAAATATGACTACTGTTGGGACAAGAGCAGTAGTTAATACTTGTAAGGGTAAGATGGATACTGACCTTAAAAAGTCAAGGTGGGTTTGGACGCCTAAGGTAAATTACTTGGATCATGTGTCCAAAGACAGTGGATCATTCATGCTCAAGAAGGTTCAGTATGTTGACCCAAAAGGTATTTCCAAGTCTGTAATGGCTTGGATCCCTAAGAGATACTAATTCTCTTATTTTTGTGTAGGGCAATCCATAGATCTTATTGCATGATCATGCAGTGGTGGATAATGGTTGCTCTAGCCATATGACTGGCAACAAAGCTTATCTTTTAGACTATGAAGATTACAATGAAGGCTTTGTGGCTTTTGGAAGTGATCCCAAAGGAGGTCAAATAACGGGTAAAGGTAAAATCAGAACCGCTAATTTAGACTTTGATGATGTTTACTTTGTAGATGAACTTAAGTTTAACCTTTTCTTTGTCTCACAAATGTGTGACAAGAAAAATAGTGTCCTTTTTACTAAGACTGGATGCCTTATCCTGTCTCCTAGCTTTAAGCTTCTTGATGAAAGTCAAGTTGTACTTAGAGCTCCTAGAAAGGATGATGTGTATAGCTTGGACTTAAAGAACATTATTCCCTCTGGAGGTATAACTTGTTTATATGCAAATGCAACAGCAGATGAGTCTAAATTATGGCACAGGAGATTAGGTCATGTGAATTTCAAAAATATAAACAAACTTGTTAAAGGTCACCTAGTTAGAGGTTTACCTTCAAAAGTTTTTGTGAATGACCACACTTGTGTTGCCTGCAAGAAGGGTAAGCAACAGGCCTCTGGTAAGGCAAGTGAGAAAGAATCATCAGAAGCCTCTAGAATTACTCATATGGACTTCTATTGGACCTGTCCACTGTAGAAGTATTACAGAAAATGTACTATTTGGTGTGACTCATATTTTTTAGTGATTTAGTTAGGTATTTTTCTTAGCTATCCAAGGATTGAAACATCTAAATTCCTTGTATATTTACAAAGGCTTAGAAATCTCCAATTTGGAATCATAATGTTAAAAGCACTTAGTAGTGATAATGGGACAGAGTTTAAGAACCATGCTATGAATCAATTCTGTGCTAAGAAAGAAATAAAAAGGGAGTTTAGTGTGGCTAGAACTCCATAGCAGAATGGTGTTGCAGAAAGGAAAAACAAGACCCTAATTGGGAAAGCTAGAACTGATGTTAGCAACTCACTTTACCTAACCCATTTTGGGCAGAGCCAGAAAATATTGCCCTGCTATGTACTGAATAGGTATTAGTGACCAAACCTCAAAAATAAGACACTTATAAACTATTAAAGGTAAATCACCAGTATTAGGTTTTATGAGACCTTTAGGTACCCTAGACCATTTTTAAACACCTTAGATCCTTGGGTAAATATTATGGAAAACTAGAAGTTATTTGATTGGATACTCTACCACTAGTAAAGCCTTTAGAGTATATAACAAAAGGACCAAAAGGGTAGAAGAGAATCTGCACATTGATTTTATTGAAGATCAACCAAATGTGACAGGAACTGGTCCTAATTGGATGTTTGATCTTGATTTTCTTACCAATTCAATGAACTAATTTTCCTGTTAGTGTAGAAAATCAGGTTAATTTGGATCTGTATGGTACACAAGATTCTTATGTTGCAGGTTCATCAGGAAAAGATAAAGGACCTACTCAGGAATACATACTGCTTCCACTACAACCTCATAGGACAAGGATTCCAGTAGAAGATGTGCTCTAGTTGTAAATGAAAAACCTTCTAAAAGTTCTCCTAAAGACAATGATGTACAAGATTCAGAAGATGTTGCTGATAAGGAAGGACAACATCAGATGGCAAAAGATGAACAAGTTTTGCATGATGAACTTAAGAAGATGATTGCTCAAGAAGTGGTTGCTAAAGCTCTGGATGATGGCACAAGACAAGCTTTTAAAGAAGAAAAGAGGAATATTGCATCTCAAAAGAGGGCAGCTCAAACTACCAGTATTAACAAACTTAGTACTGGTAGGTCATCTATTATAACGCTCACCAACGCCATATGTTATTTTTTTTTTTAGTGCTGCTAGTACTACCCCCAGGTCAAATGCCTGTGAATCATCATTTGTCTATCTTGGAGGGAAAAATACCTATTGATGCATCTACTCTCCCTAATGCTGATTTACCTATTGATCTTAAATATGCCTGAATTGAAGATGATTTCTGATGCATTTTCAATGATGGCTATAATACAATGGAGCCCTATGATGATAGTATAGGGTGCAGTGGTTGATTTCAACAATACGATAGACACATATAATGTCAGTCCTATTCCCACACTTAGAATTCATAAGAATCATCTAAAAGATCAAATTCTAGGAGATCCTAAGTCAGCAGTTTAAATAAGAGGAAAGATTCAAAAGGCTTATCTAGCACAACAAGCATTGGTGAGCTACATCTCTAAATAGAATTGAACTAATCAAAAGATCATCAAAACTGTTTGTTTAGCAATGCTTTTCTCTCCAAGAAGAACCCAAGAATACATCAAACCTTACAGAGTGCAAGCTGGGTTGAAGCAATGCAAAGGACTATTGCTGCAGTTCGAAATTACAAAGGATTGATACTTGTTGATTTGCCATCTGGGAAAAAGGCAATTGGCACAGTGGGTCTTCAAGAATAAAAAGGATAAGAGAAGTATTGTTGTGAAAAACAAAGCCAGGCTTGTAGCACAAGGGTTTAGACAGGAGGAAGGAATAGATTATGATGAGGTTTTGGCACCTGTTGCCAGGATAGAGGCAATCAAGTCATTTTTATCCTTTGCATCATACATGGGATTTACTGTCTACCAAATAGATGTTAAAAGTGCATTTCTCTATGGCAACAATGGTGGAGCAATGCACCAACAAATAATCATTCATCACAGCAGCTGTGGCTCAGATGTTCTAGGAGGCAGATGGAGTAATGATATTGAATGTAGAACCAGTAAACTATGATTAATGGCAATCTCTTCACGCTCATCAAGTTCTTCTGACAATGAGGTACAAAAATCTCTAAACAATGTCCTCGTATCTTTAAACTCTCAAAAGGATTATGTATAGTGAAAGAGAAAATATTAGCAGAGCAAGATTGAAATTCAGGGTTATGAGTTAGCCTAGAGTCACTAGAATCTAGGATACTTGTACATGAAAAGAATGAAGTGGCTTGGGGTAAAAAATATGAGTTTTAAAACTATGAGCTTAAATGCAAAGAAATAAAAATTAACAACCTTAATCTGGAATTAGAGAAAGTTGTTAAGTAAAGAGATGAGTTAAAATTAAACATAGAAAAAATGAGAATCACCAAGAATCTGATGGAATTACTCCAACAGTCAAATGAGTGCAGAATAAAAGTGGTTTAGGATATGATACACAATTGAATGAAATGAGTAACAATTCTAAAACTGATAGTGAGATTAGTTTGAGTATTTTTGATGTCAGATCAAGTGACGAAGAGAACACACTAGCAAATGATAGTTTCTCTAAAGTAGATGGGTTTCATGCTGTTCCCCCTCCTATAACAGGGAACTTTCTAACCCCAATAGCTGCATACAATTGCCGTTTAGATGAATTATGTCCATTAATAAGAAAATAATTTAGTCAAAAACAACTGATCTTAATACTAAAACAAGTGAGACTGTAGGAAAAACAAATGAAGCAAATACTCAAAAACCTAAGACAGATCAATGAATCAGTTAACATTGATAAAGGTAATCATTGGGGATGGAACTCATATGAAGAGATGATGTGTCTGTAAGATGTAAACAGTTAGTCTGTTAAGACTAAAGAGACGCAAAACAGTTTAAAACTAGATTGAGAAAATTGGTCAAACTTCTCAGAAACAAGGAATTGGTTTTAAGAAAATAAAAGCTTGCTTTGTCTATAAAAGTACTGACTATTTGATCAAAGATTATAATTTTCATAACAAACAGAGTCAAGAACCTAAGCTAAAAACTGTGGTCAATACTGGTCTAAGGGTGGACAAACCAGTATGGGATAATACTAAAAGGGTTAATCATCAAAAAAATTCAAAATACCCTAATTTAAGAAAGACTTTTGTCCCATCAGGAGTACTAACAAAGATAGGTTTGATTACTCCTGTAAAGAAATTGAGAAAAGAGCAGTTCACTAAAGCTAGTATTGCTAGGCCCATTTAGTACTGCTAGGCAGTTAGTAACAGCTAGGCATGTTAGTACTGTTATGACCATTTACTCCAAAAATAACATAAACTAATGTTTCTATTAGACCAATTTACCCAAGAATGGACAATGTAAGACCAAGAGGCTCATATTCACCTATTAAAAGGTCTTACTACACAAAACCAGCTTATAGACCCAAAGACTTAAAACAAGATTATAAAAAAAATTTAGTTCAAAATATGACTACTGCTGGGACAAGAGCAGTAGTTAATACTGGTAAGGGTAAGATGGATACTGACCTTAAAAAGTCAAGGTGGGTTTGGAGGCCTAAGGGAAATTACTTGGATCATGTGTCCAAAGACAGTGGATCATTCATGCTCAAGAAGGTTGAGTATGTTGACCCAAAAGGGATTTCCAAGTCTGTAATGGCTTGGATCCCTAAGAGATACTAATTCTCTTACTTTTGTGCAGGGCAATCCAGAGATCTTGTTGCAGGATCATGCAGTGGTGGATAGTGGTTGCTCTAGCCATATGACTGGCAACAAAGCTTATCTTTCAGACTATGAAGATTTCAATGGAGGCTTTGTGGCTTTTGGAAGTGATCCTAAAGGAGGTAAAATAACGGGTAAAGGTAAAATCAAAACTGCTAATTTAGACTTTGATGATGTTTATTTTGTAGATGAAGTTAAGTTTAACCTTTTCTCTGTCTCACAAATGCGTGACAAGAAAATTAGTGTCCTTTTTACTGAATCTGAATGTCTTATCTTGTCTCCTAGCTTTAAGCTTCTTGATGAAAGTCAGGTTGTACTTAGAGCTCCTAGAAAGGATGATGTGTACAGCTTGGATTTAAAGAACATTGTTCCTTCTGGAGGTATAACTTGTTTATATGTAAATGCAACAGCAGATGAGTCTAAATTATGGCAAAAGAGATTAGGTCATGTGAATTTCAAAAATATAAATAAACTTGTTAAAGGTAGTTTTTGTGAATAAACACACTTGTGTTGCCTGCAAGAAGGGTAAGCAACACAAGGCCTCATGTAAGGCCAAGTTAGAAAGAATCATCAGAAAGCCCCTAGAATTACTTTATATGGACTTATTTGGACATGTCTTTGTAGAAATTATTAACAAGAAAAGGTACTGCTTGGTTGTAACTGATCATTTCAGTAGATTTAGTTGGGTATTTTTCTTAGCTACCAAGGATGAAACATCTGAAATCCTTTGTAATCTTATCATAGTCTTAGAAAAATAATTGAATCATATCGTTAAAATCATTAGATGTGATAATGGGACAGAGTTTAAAAACTATGTTATGAATGAATTCTGTGCTAAGAAAGGAATCAAAAGGGAGTTTAGTGTAGCTAGAACTTCACAGCAGAATGGTGTTACAGAAAGGAAAAACAGGACCCTAATTGAGGCAGCTAGAACTATGTTAGCAGACTCACTTTTACCTATCCCATTTTGGGCAGAGGCAGTTAATACTGCTTGCTATGTACTGAATAGGGTATTAGTGACCAAACCTCAAAATAAGACATCTTATGAACTATTAATAGGTAAATCACCTAGTATTAGTTTTATGAGACCTTTTGGGTGCCCCTTGACTATTTTGAACACCTTAGATTCCTTGGGCAAATTTGATGGGAAATCTGATGAAGGTTATTTGCTTGGATACTCTACCTCTAGTAAAGCCTTTAGAGTATACAACAAAAGGACCAAAAGGGTAGAAGAGAATCTGCACATTAATTTTCTTGAAGATCAACCAAATGTGGTAGGAACTGGTCCTAATTAGATGTTTGATCTTGATTTTCTCACCAATTCAATGAATTATATTCCTGTTAGTGTAGAAAATCAGGTTAATGTGGATGCAGGTACACAAGATTCTTATGTTGCAGGTTCATCAGGAAAAGATAAAGGACCTACTCAGGAATACATACTGCTTCCACTACAACCTCATAGGACAAGGATTCCAGTAAAGGATGTTGTTCAGGATGCACAAGAAAAACCTTCTGAAAATGCTTCTTCAGACAAGGATGTCCAAGATTCATAGGATGTTGCTAATAAAGAAGAACAACATCATATGCAAGAAAATGAAAAAGATTTACAAGATGAACTTGAGATGATGATTACTCATATTGAAGACACTGATAGGACCAGAGACTACAATGAAAGGTCAATCTTAACATTAAAGCCTCTTCCTAAGATTGATCCAAAAGCTAAAGGCAAAAAGAAGATTGAAGAAGAAGATGAATCCGATACTGAATCAGAAGATATTACTGAAGCTGAAAAGAAGTTTAAAATCCTTGCTAATGATGAAGAGATAGCCATAAAAGTTCAAGAAGATTAGGAAGCAAAAGAGAATAAGAAAAGGTTAGCTGACGGTAGAGCTACTATGGTGCATTCACAATCAAGTATGACTTTCTTTATTCAAGCAAGCATTTAATGCGGAAAAGATTCTTGTGAGAAGCTTTCAAGAACGAAGAGAAGAGAAAGTTTGCCATTTGAGCAAAGAGCCAAGTTTTCTCATGATACATTGACTGCACAAAAGACGACTTCTTGCTCAACAAATTGAGGATATTAGAACAAAAGCTTCCTACAGAAATCAGTCGAGAAACCAAATGAACGACATACTTGAAGCTGTATGTGGATACAAACATGCTCAGCTGAACAAAAGAAGTTTGAAGAAATTACAAGTGATGTATGTAAAAGGTAAAAGGGAAAAGATTTATTCTAATTAGTTATGTTGTGGATGATAAGTTGATTGAAAAAAGCAGAACAAAAAGCAGTTTGGTATGGATAAGAAGAAGTTGCTAAAGAAACTTGAAAGAAGTAAGGTTGAGGACCTAAGGAGATATATCTAGGAAAAGATCAGGAAAAGACTTAAGATGAAAGCTCTAAAGATGTCAAAAAGGCAAAAGACTGATTCTGATCATGAAGAGGAGAATCAACTAAGAATCTTTCTAAAGATAGTTCCTGAAGAAGAAGAAAATATTGATTATGAAGTTCTAGGCACTAGGTATCCTATCATCAACTAGGAATCAAAATTTTATGATTATTGTTGGGACATACAAGACAAAAGGTCAAAGTACCGCTAAGTAGAAAGTCTAAGTACTGCCAGTTAAAGATCGAAGTACTGCCGTGGATAAAGGAATCTTAAAGGATTATCATTTAAACGGTTATGTTAGTAATTATCTTGTAACAGTTATTTTAATGATTAGTATTGATTAGTGTTTATGTCATACAAGGACTGTACACCTACTAGAGTTATCCTTATGTTTATAAAAGGATCTCTAGAAAGGTATTAGAAGATATATGAACACAAAGAAAAAAAACAACAATAGCAAAAAGCATTAGTTAGTGATATTAGAGATTAGTATTGTATTAGGGATCTGCAATTTAGGCAGATTCAAAAGAGTTATAATACAAAACGTTTGATTAAGCATTGTGTGTTCTTTTAAGACTGCCAACTGATTCCGCCATAGATGACGTATAATCAGGTGTTCATTAAGGAATATCGATCCTACAAGTGGTATCAGAGCTTGTGTAGAGACTCTGATCTAGAAGAACTGTTAATCATTTGAAATCTTTCAAAACTCCTAAAAGATGTCTGAAGCTGAACCTATCCCTCCCACCTCGTCCGTCACTGCACTAAGAATCTCTATAATAAAGAAGGGTGAATATGACCTATGGTCCATGAAGATGCGACAGTATATTGCTATCACTGATCATATTCTATGGGATATAATCACAAATGGAGACCAAGCCACAACTGACCCTGCATCCTCGTCAGCACCAAAAACTTCGCTTGCTGCTAACGCAAGAAGAAACAATGAGAAAGCTCTTAACATATTGCTTTCTGCAATACCTGATAGACATCTTCTCAGTTTTCATGATGCTGTAGATGCAAGAACTTTATGGTCTGCCATAAAAGCAAGATTTATAGTAATGATAGCATTCCATTAGGTAGATGAACGAATCTTTTTGGAAAACAGCCAATTTCGAGCGTTTACTATCGCATCTAGGGAAGAGCTAGATTAGCATACGAAAGATTTAAGCATCATTTTAGTTTGCTTGATTTATATGCTGCTCATTGTGTCCCCAGAAGTGGCTAACTTAAAGTTTCTATGAAGCATTACGTTCTGTGTGGCATGTAGTGCGGATACAATGGATTTCAGGCGACAACTGGATTGGATGATTGGATTTTGATGATCCTCTACAACAAATTGAGGTGTGTGTTTTCATGTGCATGAATTGAAGGTGTGTTTCAAATCCAAGCTTCACAAAATATTGCTTTTTGTCCACTGAAAGTCTCAAAGGCTGTACTTTGAAACAAAGTACTGCTGACCTAGCACATATCCCAAAAGGATATATCAGCTGCCTCAAGCAAGCGTGCAAACTGTCCCATACTCGTGGCTTTCACTCAGATGAATTCATATGTTCCTTCTTTGCTTTCAACATGCATTTTATGCCTACAAACTCATGCTGATGAAGACCTGCTCTAATTGATGAGGATGTATGAAGAATTGGATATTCGATGGAGGTTGATATGATTAGCAAGATAGGAAGTTTATGAGAAAAATGGAAAGCACCCATAGACTCAAGCCAAAGAAAGGCGATAATTTTGATAAGTCCAAATTGAATGTTTTAATTGTCAAGTTGGGTCATTTTGCCAGGGAGCGCAAGATTTGCTAAGTATCAAGAAAACAGAGCAAATGGTCGTCAGGAAAAGAGGATTGTGGCTATTGAAGATCAAACTCATAAGCTTGTATGGCAACAAACAACAATGAAGATGATTGACTGGACAAGGAATTTGATGCTGAACAGTGACTATTTGCTATGATGGCACTAACTGAAACTTAAGTAGATGATTGGGAGCTGAAGTTTAATGCACGAGCATGTGCACTTTGGACAAGAAGGACTTGGTAATTTTGATGGAAGCTAACAAAGCTGACGACACACCAGTGTCTCTAGCCTTGTGGCTACAAACTCAGTACGGTACCTATTTGTTCCAAAATGTAGTAAATCTTAAAAAGTTGCTTGAAAACTATCAAACTGAAGAGATAATTTTCAAAAGGCTAGCGTTCTGAAATTCTACGGATATCAAATAGCTTAGAGTCATTAGAAGTTATACTTAAAACTTGAAAAGAATGATATGATGGGGTGATAAGTATGAACGATGGGAATATGACTTAAAAATGAGAGATGTGATACTAGAAGGGAATAAACAAAAAGGAACTAGATCAAGTCTTAAAAAGAAAGAGATGATTTCAAGGTAAACTTGAAAAAATAGACAAATGCTTCTGTACTTCAAATGAAGTCCTCAACAACAACAAAGTTATTTGTCTGACAAATCAATGTATAGGATTGGATTGATCTAGTAGTATAAGGAACGTGACAATTCATTTGGGATGAAACTTGGACTGATCCTTTGTATGAAAATTTCAAAAGAGACAAAGGCATACAAAGCAGTTTACCCCCTCCAAAAACCCACAGGTACATTTATTCCACCTAGAAGCAAATAATCTCTTTTACAGGTGATCCGGTGGAACTAGTATTAGGAATAAGATCGTTTAATCAGAGAAAAACAAAGTCTAGTTCAACCAGAAATTGATAGAAACAAAAGACACTTATTGAAGATTGGCGATGATAGTGATGATGAAGAGACTGTTTTAAACTTTTCAGAAATTCAAAAGAAAACTGCTTTGAACTCAGAAAATAGTGAAACATCGTTTGAAAACAGGTCACCTAAAAGTCAAGACAGTGTTGGTCAGGGATCTAGGAAAAAGGGAGTTGGGCACAAAGGGGGAAAAACATGTTTTGTATGTTACAGTCCTAATCACCTAATCAAGAACTGTAATCTACATGAAAGAACCTTCAAACAAACCCAAACTCATAAACCTAAGGGAACACAGGGTTCAAGGGACACAAGACCAGTCTGGAATAACATAAAAAGGGTGAACCATAGTAACTTCTCAGGAAACTCTAGGTACCCTCACCAAAGGAGGTCTTTTATCCCATCAGCAGTACTTACAAGGGAAGGGTTGAAAAGTACTGCAAGACCAAGTAAGACACAAACAGTACCTTCAAAAAGTACTGCTAATGTGTTTTATCAAGGTACTGCTAGACCTAGAGTACAACATGCAGTACTTTCACAAAGTACTGGTAGACCTTATTATCCAAGGTTGGATAATATAAGACCTAGAACCTCAAGTTTTTCACCATCATCAAGGTCTTCTACCACAAGGACTTCTTATAGACCACACAGACCCAAGAAAATTGTGAAATCTATCTGGGTTAAGAAAGGAAGTACTGTTGGATCACAAGCAGTACTTCCACAAAATGTGAGTGTCAAAGAGAGTGCCATGATCAAACCAACAAAAACATGGAAACCAAAAGGGGCTTATCTAGATTCTGTGAATAGGGATAATGGATCTTACACACTCAAGCAATTTGAGTATGTAACTCCATTAGGGGTATCCAAGTCAGTTATGACTTGGGTCCCTAAAAGAGTCTAATTCTTTAAAAATTGTTTGTACAGGGCAATCCAGAAGAAGATCTCAAGGATTATGCTATTATTGACAGTGGTTGCTCTGGGAGTATGACAGGAGACAAGGACAAGCTGTCTGATTTTAAAGAATTCAAAGGTGGTTATGTGGCTTTTGGAAATGATCCTAAAGGAGGAAGAATCACGGGCAAAGGAACCATCAAGACATCTTGCATAGACTTTGAGAAAGTCAGCTATGTGGAGGAGCTTAAGTTCAATCTCTTATCTGTTTCTCAAATCTGTGATAAGAAGCATAATGTACTCTTCACAGATAAGGAGTGTCTTATCTTATCTCCAAAATTCAAGTTTATTGATGAAGATCTAGTGATACTTCGAGCTCCTAGAAAGAATGATGTATACAGTCTGGATCTGAAGAATATTATTCCTTCTGGAGGAGTAACTTGTTTGGTTGCAAAGGCAACAAAGGATGAAGCTGTCTTATGGCACAGAAGAATGGGGCATGTAAA
>BQNB010129635.1:0-19082 GCA_026074375.1 Tanacetum coccineum
TGGGATGTGAGAACGGAAGACACATTTCCCATGGTATGTAACTTTGATGTGGAAAGTTGTTCCAACTTACGGGAAATCCACGAGGTTGGTTTTGTCGACCAACATGTCTTTTTGGTTGCGGTGTTTTTGAAAATCCAACTCTGGGCTTTGTCAATGGTTTATAAAATTGTTTGACTTCATTGTCACTAGCCACAGGAATTTTGACTTTGTTTATAATTATGTGTTTTGGTCTATGACCCAAAATAGATTTTTGAAAAGACACACTTTTCTCAGAACCAGGCGTTGCTGGTGGCGGTCCCATATTTATTTTGGGGGCCGCCTGAACATTAAGGAGGGCCACCCATATTTATGGGACCTCCATATTTATGGGACCTCCATCAAAAGTGTGTGACACTTTGCATAATCAATATCAACTCCCTTGTTTTTCTCGAGTGTGGACAATTTATCTTTTAATTCTCTAAGATTCATTTTTTAGACTATTTCTAATAGCTTTTAGCCTTTTGTTCTTAGTGATTATCTTTAAACTCATTTTGCATAATTTATCATATTCGTTGTCTAGAGCTAAATCATCAATTGATGAGTTTTCATCACTAAAGTAGGAGGATTCGGAACATACCTCATTTGGTGCTTGAGCTACAAGACATGTCTCATCTTGGATCTTTTCATCATTCTCTTCACCGCTATCGCTCCAAGAACCTCCAACAAATGCTCTTTGGTTCTTGTCTCTTGGTGGCTTTGGACATTCTCCAATAAGATGATTTGGATCTCCGCATCTAAAGCACTTTCTTTCACTTTTGCCGTTTTTGTCATCTCGGCTTCTTTGAAAGGTCTTTTTGTCATTCCGAGGTTGTCTTACAAATCTACCTCTTCTCTTAAAGAACTTCTTGAAGTCTCTTACTGCCATGGCGTACTCTTCGTCTTCACCACCGGAAGTTGAACACTCTTTATCACTAGATTCTTTCTTAGCCTTTAAAGCAAGAGATTTCCTTTCAACTTTTGCTTTGACTATTTCGGAATCTTTCTTGATGATCATCTCATGGACTTTGAGGTTTCCAATGAGCTCATCAAGAGATAGTGATGTTAAGTCTTTCGACTCTTCAATCGCCGTGACCTTTGCTCTCCATTTAGGATGTAGAGCCCTAAGAAACTTCCTTACGTAGTTCTTACTAGAATAACCTTCATCAAGAGCTTTAAGACTAGTAATAATAGTATTAAATCTAGCAAATACACTATCTATAGATTCGTCTTCGGAAATGACGAATTGTTCATATTGTTGAACCAAAAGGTTGATCTTATTATCTTTGACTTGGCTATTACCTTGATGGGTGATTAACAAAGTTTTCCAAATTTCTTTTGCCGTATTACACATGAAAATTCTTTCATATTCTTTTCTAGGCAAAGCATTGTAAATAACCATTTTGGCTTCATTATTTTTCGCAAGCTTTCTTTTAAGATCATCGATTTGTTTTTCAAAAGGGATAACCTCATCTAATTTGGTTTCCGGATTTTGTACAATAGGTTGAAAATCACCATTGGTAATAACATGCCAAAGATCTAGATCTTTTGATTTAACATATGTCTCGAATCTATTTTTCCAATAAATAAAACTATCGCTTTCAAAGAGTGGTGGTCATTGCATAGATTGCCCTTCTAGATATTTGTCGAAATTCATAGATCGATCCAAGCTTTAAAATACAATGTTTTAAAATTCTTGAGTGACCTTGCTCCTGATACCAATTGTGGAAACTAGAAGGGGGGGTTGAATAGTTTACACGTTTGTTTTACATTTCAAAAGTTTACTTTCAAAAATCTATAGATCCGAGTTATATGTTCAATCAAACCACAATATGAACAAGCAATAATCATCTA
Source organism: Tanacetum coccineum (assembly GCA_026074375.1). Classification (NCBI taxonomy): domain Eukaryota; kingdom Viridiplantae; phylum Streptophyta; class Magnoliopsida; order Asterales; family Asteraceae; genus Tanacetum; species Tanacetum coccineum. Next base: position 1,870 of record BQNB010129635.1, read on the forward strand.
AACTAAAACACGATAACAACAATAATAATGTAAAGAGATAAGAAAGAAACAACCAAACCAAGACACCAAGATTTTATAGTGGTTCGGCTACGAAGCACCTCTTCGCCCTACTCCACTCCCCGAGTATCCGACTCGGGATTTCACTATATCAACAAGCTCCCTTTATGCGGAGAAAACCATTTACACGTCACGTTTTTTTCCAACACTAAGCTAAATGTCGAGTCCTAATCTTAGCTAGAACCAATCTACCACTTCACAAGATATACACACTCACAAGATCTACACTATCGGATCTACACAATATTCGAATCACACAAATACCCAAGATAAATGCAATAGAGTTTTGGTACTTAGAAGAAAGGAGGATAGATCACTAATTAACACTTCGTTTCTTGACGAATACGAGTATGTTAGTGATCAAGAGTTTTAGTGAGAGAAAGAAGGTTTAGAGAGAGAAAGAAAAGACTGAAAAATTTCATGCAAAGAGGAATATTTTTCTGCTGGGAATGGAGCAGTATTTATAGGCAGGGAATCCCAACGGCTCTCTAGGGGCGGTCCTGGCGGTCCCTTATATATAAGGGGGCCGCCAGGCCTATAAGGGGGCCGCCGCCTAGATTCCGCTCCCTTTTTTGTCTTTTTGTGGAGAAGGTTTTATCTTATGTAGAAGAGTCCGTTTTGAGGGGAAAATTTGAATTTCAAATTTTAAGTTTTTAATAAAACTTTTTATTTTAATTAGAAAATATTTTGTAAAAGTATTTATCTTTTTGTCTTTTAGTGGGGAAGGTGTTATCTGTTTTGGAACCTTCTATTTTGGGGGAAAAATCTGATTTCAAATTTATTGTTTTAATAAAATATTTCTTTTATGAATAAATCTTTTGTGTATATATTTTTGTAAATACACTTTTGTAAAATGTAAGGTTAAGAAAAATATTTTCTTGATCACTATTCATTGTTTAATTGATTTGTTTATCCATAACCTTTAAGTGATTAATCTTAGGAAAATAGATTTTACGATTAGTAATTTATAAACGTTTAATTTTATCGTAAACGTTTTTACATTTTGTTATTATCAAAACATCGAGAGGTCAAAAATATAAATAACGTTTTTAGACATTATTTGTATTAACAAATTCTTCGAGATCATTTTTCACATCATTGTTTAATTCGGTGAGCGATTTCTCAGAATCATTAGGATCATGATGGGATTGGTGAAGATACGAATTATGAGAATCTTGGTTTTGACAATCTTCAGATCGGATGTAATTTGCTTCATGACGTTCACACATTGGCGTGTCATCGTTTTTAGATGCGTGGTCACCTCCGCAGTTATTATAATTCTTACGCATCTCATGCATCTCCTCTTTTAAGCTCTGGAATTAAGAATCCATTTTTATAGTTAGAACTTCCAATTTTTCCATTAAGCGAGAATTATTACTATTACTTCCATCGGCGAAAGTAACATATTTTTGATGATGTTCGTTTTGAGATTTAGTAGACCAATCAAGTTTAAAAAGGACCTTGTCCTCAAGATATTGAAAATCTTGATTAGGCTTTTGTAAATGAGATCCTCGGCTGTTTCGTCCTATTATAGTTCAGCATTCCTTGAGTGGGTTCGTCTAGACCGTGATAGAATATTTGAATAATAGCTCCTTTGGTCAGACCGTGCCCATGGCATTTTCGAAGCATGTTTTTGAGTCGTAACCAAGTGTCGGTTAGACTCTCACATATGTTTTGAGAGAAATTTCTGATTTCAAGCAAAAGACGGTTAAATAACGAAGGTGGAAAGAATCTGTTTATAAAAGATTTTCTCATTTGTTCCCACGATGTTATAGACTCTTCATTAAGTTCATTAAACCAGGTTTTAGCTTTATCGCACAAGGAAAAGGGAAATATCAAAAGCTTGACAGCTTCACTTTGAGTTTCACCATATTTGAACATGTCGCAGATTGCGAGAAATTCACGGATGTGGTCATGCGGATCGGCCCGCAATTGACCATCGAATTTATTTTCCCATTCATCTTCAAATGGGTACTATTGATAAAAATTTGTTCATAACATCGAGTGAATAATGGCAGTTAGGAGATCCGTGATGCTCAGTCTTAGCACTTTCCCACATAGGCTGATCATCAGGATCGAGAATTATTTGTTTGGGTTCAACATCCTCTTCAGGTATATTTATAACGACAAAGTCATTAACGATAGGATGTTCGGTGGAAGATTTGTGTGATTCGATCTGAATGGATTCTTTTTGGATAATTTTAAATTTACAAGACCTTTTTTATTAAAATTTTTAGTAAGTTATATATTAGACTTTGTAGTTTTTTTCTGAAAGATATAGGTTTATACATACGTTTAAGCTTTTTGCAAAAAGGACAGTTATATTTATTTTTATATTATACTTTATATAATATATATATATATATACTATATATATCTATATATATATATATATATATATATAGATTAAGGCTATAGGATAATATTCAAAAATAAAATAAATTGTTTTTTATATATTTTTTTTTTAATTTTTTATTATTATTTGTTTTATATATAAATAGGTATATTTTAATTTAATTATATTATAGAAATAAGGATAAATAAATAAAAGATTTTTTTTTTGGATAGTGCGGCGTACTTTAGGAAAAGTGCGCCGGCTTTTCTGGAAATTTTATGTTTTTTTTAAATTTTATGATAAACTAGATAATTACAAATACACAAGGCATATAATTAGATAAATACAATTCAATGATTATCGAAACTAAGACTGCAGCTTGGGGGTTTTGGTTTTGGTTTTTAAATAGATTTCTGTTTGCAGAAAGTGCGGCATACTTGGGTAAAGTACGGCATATACTTCCTGGGTTTTCAGGAAAACCGGCGCACAAATAGGATGTGCGGCGTACTTCCTGAAGAAAAAACGATTTTTGGGTTCCGTTTGCCAGAAAACGGTACGACGAGTTTGAAAATTTTGTGAAACAAAATAGCACCAAAACAAGCAACAAACTGATAACAATTTAAACAATATCCCCGGCAGCGGCGCCAAAAACTTGATGTGTGTTTTCCAAGCAGTTAAATTTTATAATACTAGAAATACCGGTTTCTACTAAAAACCAACAATCAGGTATGTATACACGTTAGTTGTATAGTATAGTTCTTAGGTAAGTCAGTGCGTTCCCACAGGAATTGAAGTTGTCACAGTTTGTAATTAATGCTAAGGCTAAATGATTGTCTCTGTATCAAATTAACCAAGACGAGCATATATCGAATAATGCAAAAAAAGCAATGAAGAGATGATTCAAGCAAGGAATTAAAGTATGTTTGTTTAGGCAATGATCACTAAGAAAATGAAGTGTTTGGAATAGTGTTTATAAGTTTAGAGAAATTAAAGAACCACAAGTTACAAATCCTTTTCGGCTTTATATATATAGAGTGATTATATCGATTAATACAAAATCCTTTTGGCCTTTATGAGTTATTATAACCAATTATTATATTAGATGGATTGATAGAACACATTTATAAAGAAACCTTTCGGCCTATTTTCTTATATAAAATATGTTTTACTAATTCAATAAACTCATATCTAAACACTACATATCAAAGATCACATTATGCCCAAACAAACATAATACAACTACTCCATGTTCATATTTATAACAAACATATTATAAATGATAAACTCATAATATTTCATCATAAATATAAATAAGAATGTACCAACGATTCATAAACGAAAGTGTATGAGAACAAAAGATCGAATAACCAAATATTCGACTCAACAACCAATACCAACATTAACCAATGATTCCAATATCAAGCCTACACCCTATGCTTTTGTAACCAACCGGAATATATCACCAATCTCCTGGGAATTCAGCGACAACAACAATGGTAGATGAAAAAGGGGTGTTTGGCAATGGGTTTTATATTGAGTAACGGATGGATGAGGTATGAGGATGGTGTTGAATCTCTGGAAAACATGGTTGAGAGTGGTGGTGGTGATGGTGGTTTGAAGGGGTGTTTGGATCCTTGGTTTGTCAAGCCAAAATCACCAAAAACATATATTCTAAGTGTTCTAAACGAACTAGAATGATTTGTGTAAGAGTGTTTGAAATGAGGGAGCCAAGGAGGGTATTTATAGGCTCTTCAAGGGCCAAAGTGCGCCACACAAACTTATTTGTGCGCCACACATCGGGTGTTAATGCACTTAGCATTTAATTGCGTTTAATTTTCTCACAAACTTAAAAATGCACCGTACTTTGGGTAAAACCGCCACTCTTTTTGTAATTTTAGCACTTGGCCTTTTTCAAGGTTGTAGATAATTAAATTCTCTTTGCGTGGCCACTTGAATCAACTAAAGCGGAGTTTGTATGACCGAGTTATGGCCAAAACAGTGAACATGTGTCGGGAGATCATGAACTTTAGTTATTTCTTCGTTTAAGCTTCAATTCTTTGTGTATTCTTCTGTTTTCTTTTACGACACGTACTTAGAACATATAATAGAAAATATACTTGATTAAGTATCAAAAGTTCATGAGAAATGATAAAATAAATGCAAATAATGCAGCCGAAACACATGTATAATTTAGGCGTTATCATAGCAGCAGTTGGATCAAGACAAGTCAAGATTCATAGCCACATGCTCATACTCGATCGACATATGTAAAGACATTATGAAAGCTCAAGTACATGTTTCAAGATTTCCGCTCCTCTAATACCGCACGTCCTTCTTGAAGCGAAGAAGTGTTAAAGTTAAAGAACTTTAAGAAAAATGTTTTATTCAAGCTTTCAATCTCAAGAAAAGTATGAGCATGTCGGTCCGAAAGTCACAAGTACACAAGATGGCAAAAATATCTCAAGATGATGATAAGAGATTATGTTTGGTTGATGATCTCAAAGAAGTTTAAGTTCACTTACAAGTCAAAGCTTAAAGGAACAAGCTCAAGCCTAAAGTCAAAGATCACTACAACATATCACAAGTTAATGATTAAAGTTTAAAAACTATGAGCTCAAGACTGAAGACAAGCATAGTATGTTAGGATTAATCATTTTGTAAAATGGAGTGACCTCCCTTAAGGGGAGATTGTTAGGGTTATGAAAAGTATCGGTCACTTCTATAATATCGTAAGATAGGCTCGTAGTATCGTTTTCGGAACTTTGATAAGGTAGATAGGCCTAAAACCCATGGTAAGCCCATTAAGGGTCCATGGCCAGCCACTCTTATTATATAAGTACCCCTCTCCACACCTTGGAGAGGTTTGGCTATTCACTTTTACACTTCATTATAATATAATATTCTCTCTTCCTTTCTCTCTCTAAAAGTGTTCATCCCTTCCACTCTCTATAGTTCTTTGTCATTTCTTTGTGAAATTGGATAACACATACATTCTATAAAAAACCATTTCAAAAAATCTATTGTTGACCCAACACTATTCATATGAATACACGGGGATGACATTTTATTCATTCAAATATATGTCGATGACATTATTTTTGGTTCTACAAATTTAGTTTTCTTAAACCGATTTGCAAAACTAATGAAAGATAATTTTGAAATGTCAATGATGGGTGGGATGAAGTTCTCTCTTGGACTTCAGATTCATCAACCCCCCGCCCCTGTGGAATGTTTATAAGCTAATCACAATACACTATAGAGCTTCTTAGGAAACACGGATTCGAAAAATGTGATATTGTTACGACACTCATGGCAACTGCCAAAATCGATGCAAATTTATAGGGTACTCCAACTGATCAAACTAAATACCGTACTATGATTGGGGGACTCTTGTATCTCACTACAATTCGACCAGATATTGCATTTGCAACTTTTGTATGTGCACATTATCAGGCACACCCAATAGAGAAACACCTCATATAGGTCAAAAGGATCTTTCGGTACCTCAGACACTCCATTAACAAGGGATTGCGGTGCTCGAAGGATTCTGGATTTGAGCTAATTACGTATTCAGATGCAGATTTAGCATGGTTCCTTGATGATTATAAAAGCACATCTGGAGGACTTCAGTTTCTGGGAGATAAGCTAGTCAACTGGTCATCAAAAAAGCAGGATTGTACAGCAATGTCAACTGCGGAAGCTGAATACGTATCTTTGTCAGCATGCTGAGCACAAGTCATTTGGATGAGAACGCAACTGCTTGATTATAACAATTGTTACAACAAGATTCCAATGTACTATGACTCAAAAAGTGAAATTGCCATAACATGCAATCCGGTACAACATTCACATACAAAACACATTAACATCCGTTATTGTTTTATCAAGGAGCATGTTGAAAAAGATACAATTGAACTTTACTTTGTCAAGACGAAATATCAACTTGCTGATCTATTTACTAAAGCCCTTCCAAGAGAAAGGTTTGAGTGTTTAGTTCACAGGATTGGTATGAGATGTATGACTCCAACTGAGTTGGAACGTCTGACAAAGTTATCTTCTTGAATGAAAGGTCATACATCAAAAACTTTTGTAAATACATTTCAAAAACAAAATTAAAAATTAAAAATTTCAAAAACATCCAAAATACTATTATTCTTTTTCAAATATGAAAAACAAATACAAATTTGAAAAATTCAAAAACTCAAAAATATAATTTAAATGATACAATCACATATCTTCTCCGTTTTAACCAGTTTCATGATATCGTTTTTACAAAAAGTGGTTCTTTCAATGCTAAAATATATCATGAAATGAGGGGGAGTAAATCATTTATAAAATGATTTTTCACTGCTAAAATATATGGTTTGTAATCATAATCCATTCACAAAATGAGGAATTCTTGAAAAACATCTTTCAAAAATATCAAAATTTGAAAAATTCAAGTGTGCAAAAATAGCAAAAAGTAACAATCTCTTGAATAAGTTCTTTAATTAATCATTTATTTGAGAAGGAGTTATGAAATTCTTGATTTTCAAAATCTTCTCAAGAATGTTCAAAACTGAAAAAATTAACTATCTCTCGATAAGTTCTTTAATTAGATATCTTACTAAGGAGAGTTATAAGTTTTTTAGTCACTTCATCATCAGAGAATAAAAATGTGTTCTCAAAAGAAAAAATAACTTCTTGTTGAACCAAATTATATCAAAAGGAAAGAAATTCAAATGGATATTTGTTCGAGGGGGAGTTATAAATTTTTAAGAAAAAAACAAAAAGTAACTACAAAATAATTCAAAAAGGTTTGTTGTGAAAAATAGGTCTAACTCCATGGGGGAGTTTTGAAATTTTTTTGGGTATTAAAAGCTTACGAAAGTAACTCTAAGGACTAAAAGTGAAAAATGCAAAAGATAGTTTCGTACGAGTTATTATTGTTTACGAAAGAAAGAAGAGAGACTGAAAATGTCAAAACCAAAAGATAGTTTCGTATGGACTAATAAGGTTTACAAAAGTAACTTGAGGGACTGAAATTGTCAAAAATGCAATTTTCAAAAGTGTAAAAGGAACAGGATTCCTACGTAACCTCTCCCTTTCGTACACACACAATAATAAGTTTCATAAATTGTTTGCAAACGCTTGAGTTTTCGTAACTTAGAAAACAACGATCCAAATCATTTTGTTAGTTCTTAGTAATAGAAAAATGTAAAAACATGATTGATGACATCAAATAACGTCACTTTTATAGCATCATTTATCCCATGTAAATTACCCATTTTATATAATTATTTCAAGAATTGGTACTTAATCGTTTATATTTGAGGTTTGCAGTAATTATGGAGTACTTTGTGAAGATTAGCTAAAAGGCACACATTTAGGAGCTTAAACGAAGAAATTTGAAGAATACTATTCTGACATCCAATACGCTGTATCCATCAAGGAAGATACGACGTATCTGTGCCTGTACTTCACAAGAAACCACAAAGAACAAAGACCTATACGCCGTATCCAAGATATAGTAATTAAATATTCTGGAAGATATTGAACGTGGTCCATACTCCAAGAAACTCTCGATATGTCGTATTGACCTCAAACAATACGTAGTATCGACCAAATTCCAGACACTATAAATAGAAGACCTAAAAATGAGTTTTAGGTGTGCTTGATCATATTTTTGATACCATAACCATAAAAGTCGATTTTCAAAAGACAAGAAGAGCAGAAGAGGTCAAGCAAAGCTATTATTTCCATAGGAAACACCTTGTAATCTCATATACTCTAGTAATCGTTTGATTTTTGGTATCATTCGTTTAACTCGGTTAGTTTACCTTGGTTGAATTATTATTCTTGTATTGACTATTAGCCATGATTATGAAGTTTTAAATGTTTAGTTTGTTTATATCAATTGCTTAATTTATCATTGATTGCTTGTTTATATTTATCAATTCATACTTGTTTACGTGATTTTGTATGCGACCTATCATTCAACTGGATCTAGTGATACCGACCAAGTTAGCCAGATACCAGGATGGCTCTCCATATAGTGATTTATATATCTAGAACAATAGGATCATAATTAATGCCCTATCTTTACCATTGGTTTATGTGAACAAGCTGGACTAGCAGGTGACCTAGGATCAACAAATAACGTACTGATTCCTTTGGTAAAGACTCAGACAATGGACTACTAGAATATAAATTACCATTAAGCAGTTAGTGAGTAAAGTCTCCATGAGCCAGAGTTTAATAAGATCACCATTATTATTCTTCTAAGATAGATTATAATAAGCAAATAGGATGGATTTTAATGCGGATGCGTTTAAATTTGTGACAGAAGTCTAACTGCTAGATTTTAGGAAGAATTACCGCCTAAAATCTTTAAATTATATGCCAGCCTCGAATAAGCACTCATTGCACGAAACAAACCAAACAAGAACGTTTAATATGGAATAATCATGGTTAAAATACAGTTTTTCCTTATATTTTGGCTTGACCGCTCTTCTATCTTTTGATTATCTGCCTGCGTGTGTTATTATGTTTTAAATTGATTTCACTTACCACCAAACCTATGCCAGTCTCTTAGACTGAAAACCCCCTTATCCGTTAGAATTAGGATTAACATAGGTTTAGCATAGGTTTAACATAGATTAGAATTAACATAGCTTAAATTAACTTAACTTAGTTAACCAAAATATTGATAGAACTATAGATTAACGCTCTCGCTCTTAGTGATCGACACCCTACTTACCAACGAAGCTACATCTAATCGGGTACATTGCCCGTTAAGGTGTTGTTTTAGGTAAAGTCGGCAAAATATAAATGTAAAACTTGATAACTAAAATAACAACCTACACGACGACACATTAAGTTTTTGGCGCCGCTGCCGGGGAGTGAAGTTGTTTAGTCTTTATTTTTATTTAATATTTTGGTTTTTAACCTTAGATTAACTTAACCTCTAGGATTAATGTAATTTAAATTAGTGTAAAATTCTGTATATTTGTTTATAAATATTTTTTTGTATTGTTTGTGTGTTTGTTTTGTGTGTTTTATTGTTTTCTATACACTGTTCTGGTCGATAACCTGATACGGCGTATTCAGTTTAATTGAATACGGCGTATCTAACTTTCTTAACCAATATAGCGAATTCAACTCTATCATCAATACGACGTATTCAGTTTACTGAATACGACGTATTATTCTATTTGACCATTTTCTTTCCTATCCAATTTGTTACAGGTTAAAATGACGACCCCAACATTACTATGGAATAATATATCCGACTTGAAGAGGAAAAAGCTCGTAGGCATGGTGAGGTGTATAACTGGGAGACTGCTACGTACGGTAAGATCTTGTATGATGAAGACGTTCACTACCTCAGATCTTTTGAAAAGGAATTCCCAACTATAGTCTACAATGATGCATTAACATGTAAATCAGTTTTCTTACTCGAACCTACTATAAGTCCTCAACATATCGATGAATTTAATTTGAAAAATAAAACATCATTGTCCGAATGTGATGCCGAGGAACAAAACGTTATATACTTTAATGATCTATTTCCTTTTAACGTAATTCATCCCGATGATTTAAAATCGTATAAGGACAATGATAATGGAAAAATCAATATCAAATAGCCTTCGGGGGATATATATGTCATACCATTACCTAATGTAATAAAAACCGATGTTGGTGCCTATGCACAAGGGTCAAATAAGCTTTTGAAAACAAGTCATGATACAATTAGTAAAATTTTCACTGCTAAATTTTTTATCAAGGAATTAAATATTAATATCGTGACTTGGAATTATCTTAACAAATGGATGCCATTCATTTTTATAATTGAGAATCTATATGTGCCATTTGGCATCTCGTTCGAACCCAAGTTGTTTTATAAGGATGAGATTAAATTGGGGCAAGTATAACTTAAAGACTTTTCTGTAAACAAAAGTGCTTGCCGAGAGACAACCTGAAATGTATTTTCAATTTTATTATCGAGTCTGTCTTCTCAGACTCTCTATACGGCGTATCCAAACCTCATGGGTATGGCGTATTGACTATCTGGACGTTATCCAGTTTTTATTTTTATGTAATTTAAACTTTATTGTCAATTCAGTCTACACGCCGTATTCATTAAATGAATACACCGTATTATACGACTGACTCGCACTTAGGATTTTTAATACATGTATCAATGGCGTATCCTGGGGTATGGATATGGCGTATCGACTTCCTGTATAGTTTTAGGTTTTTATTTCGAAGTCTAACCAATGAATACACAAAGATAGAAATTGAACTTGTTTTCTTATGCTTAATACATGACTTTGGTGTAATGAAAAGATGAGGTTGGTGAAGTATTTATATTCTAGAATTTGGTGTGTTGTAGTCATGCTGGTATCCCGACCCGTATTTAAAACACACGAACTAGCTTGTAAACGCAACATAGAGGATCATGTCGAGCAAATATTAGGGGAGTTTCTCGTTCTGATTCTTTTATTTTTCATTTTTAATGTTATTTTTATACAACGATTACGTTGTATAATTTAAGTGGGGGGATGGGAATTAGAACGCTACTTGTCCTATTAATATGCTTAAATTATGCTTAAATTTAAAAAAAAATTCAAGCATACTTTTGTGAAATTACTGGTTACATAACTTGCACACAAAATCTTTGTTAGATATTGCGAGGATTCAGCCTTATCCGTTTCTAAATATTTACCTAAATCCTATAAAAATATGAGTGTGTCGGTGATGTTGTAGACTTTATAACTTGGCTTGGTATATCTATTCGAGACCACAATAATGAGTACTATGGATTTAGATAGAGTAACTTGTTTAAATTGGTAAATTTCTAAGATTACACCCAAAAGCCTATATATGTTGTATTATTAACTAACCACACCGGTTAGTTAACTCCCGTATAAACCCTTTGTTTACTCTCATTTTAAGAGTAAGATACCCCTAGAAAAACCAGTAGATTCAATCCTTTAGGATAACACCAACTATTTGTTTCATTACACCTTTACACCTTAGCCTACCCTGTTAGATTAAGTACATTTATCAGTTGCTAGTTGCTTTAGTGTAAAGTATGTATTTCCTATGTCTTGTGTCATTTTCTATCTCTGGTATGGTTGGGAAAATTTGACATTGCAATTGAGAATGTAATAGTAGTTAAAGTCATGTATTTTTAGTACCATCATAATTATTGGTACATCCGAAGAATGAAGAATTATAGAAGAAATTATACGAAGTTATTACGATCGTGAAGATGGTGAAATTACACCAAGATGCATAGTATATTGTTAAAAAAATCAAAAAAAGTAGAAAATTGCTTCAAAAAAGAGGAGGAATTTTTTAAAGATAGTCGGTTCGTTAAAGCTTAAACCAATGGTATTATTTGAAGGATCGATTATTCGTTGATACATGTTATAAATCAACGATGTAAAGTTTTGTATAAAGTGGTAGATATCGCCACTTGTCTTGTAAAAGTATGTATAGTTATTGATCCCACTTCAATAGATCGAATTCCGTAAGCTTGTTTAAGGTTTAGTTATATTAGATAAATCTAACACAACTATAGTAGAAACTATGTTTGAATGTATTAAAGATTATGTGGAATCTAATCTTTAGTATTAAGAAGAATTATCAATAAAACAGTAATTCAATGAACATACAATTCAACAAATAAGCTCCAATATTATTAATTATAATAATACGAATACTCTTAAAGTATTAGGGTTACAAAGACCTTGAAGCTATGAATTATACGTCTAAGACTTCAAAAGATTGATAAAAAGATAGATTAAAGATATCAAACTCTATGCCCTAAGACCTCCTTTTATACACCAAGGAGCCATAGTCAGCTTACAATACTTTCCTAAGTATCCATAATCCTTTCTATAAACAAATAATTTAATACATATCATATAAGCAGTACTAACAACAAACAGTACTAACTTATTAACCTCAGCATCATTAACTTATCTCTGAGTAGTCTTAACTTTGAGTAGTACTAGTATTCACTAGTAGTAGTAACTTTGTACTAGCAGTAGTAAACACTTAGCATATTTTCCCTAGCAAAACTAATATTCACTAGCAGTAGTAACTGTGTACTAGCAGTAGTAAACACTTAGCATATTTTCTTTGAAGTTCATGAGCAGCGATGCTGCCTCTGATACGAACAATTACTACTTACGCGCTTCATATATCTCTCCAACTTCACGCAAACTATTAATATTCTCTAGCAGTATTAATCTGGTACGTCTGGACACAATACGATAGTACAAACAACTCTGCAGGTACATAGTGAGCCTGGAGCAGTCGGGCATTGAGCGCCAGAGGCCCTAAATCGCAGACGGACCAGACGAACATAACAATAACTTAACAGATTACTATGAAAAGTGACTAACTATAGGTCTCAAGTCTCGATAAATATCAGTTGTCCCATATAATGCTGCTCCCCAAACTCCTGGCACATTTGCTCCTTTAGAGACAACACAGATACAATGACGGAGGCTGAGGTTAAGCTGCAGAAAATCTATTGGAGAGGGAAAGAAAACTTGACCTCAAGTTATAGGGGCAGAGCGGAGGACGCTGATCGGAAAAACTAACGTAGTCGAGCATACATCCTGAACTTAGTCGTGAAAGGATACGGAGTACCGGGTATGCGGCAATGCTACGTTGACATAAGGGAGACATAGTAACGCGGATGGAGTACTCATATATTCGAGCACAACGATATATTCGCAGCGATTCAAGAATAAGATGACTTGTACTTACGAAATGATGCTACAAGGGACATTCTTGTGATATTTTAATTGGATCCACATACTCGTTACGAGAATTCATAACATACAAAGATGAAGCTGTTCTTGCATCTATGACCACTCAGGTAAGAGTAAATTTCACACGAATGGAACATACCGAAGTAAAGATTACAGAACAGGACTGATCTTCAGGTTGAGTTTAAGGTGAGTAGGATTGACGAGGTATCACAAGACACGTCGGTATTGCACACGTACAGTATGAGGTGTGTGTCAGGGAGAATTCTCAATGCTTGATCCGCGCATATATGATAAGAACATGTTCATAAATGTAGATAGACACAATCATGTGGGACTATTGAATACGTGGGAGATGGGAACAGATGGTCTGTGTGAGATAGAGAGGATTGGTCACAACACAACAATGGTGTGAGATGTCTGTTTAGAGTGACAGAGTAACGTACCGCGAGGGTTCGATGAGGGTAACATGATGTTATGAGACTTGCACTCAGGACTCTGACGGAGTTCTTGTTTAGGGTGGTCATGTGGTGTAGTGATACGCACTGGCTGAGCACAGAGTCTGTGGGGTTGATTTTAGTCGAGATGGGGAGGAGGAGGTGAAGTTTATGCACGCCGTGATTAGAGGAGTGGTAGCAGTGCAGTTGACTAGTGCTTAATGAGAGTTATGTGCAGTGTACAAGACGATTGAGGGTAGGATTGAGACATATCACATAGCTTAGTGAAGAAGGTAGGTAGGTGGTGATGACAGTTGTAGAGTCTATGGAGATTAGGATCGGTGGACTAGAGGAAGGGAGGGGATGAACGATATCTCGGGATGCTGTGGATGTGGTAGTCGGTTTAGGACTAGATGATAGACAATAGATTCATGGAGTAATTAGAAGACTAGGTGTAGGGAGGGGGATCTGCGGTAACACTCTCTGTAGAGGGTGTGAAGAGATCTTAGGGGGCGGTAGACGAATTGTGAAGTGGGTCAGGCGACACATTGGGGGATCGGATGCAAAGGGGACAATTACCACAGTCAGTGTGTTGTAGGAGCATGAGTACGACAATAACTTAGAGGATTACACGTGAAAGGTATAGCTTCAATTGCTACTTCTTCTTCATCTGGAATGATTTTCATTAACTGTTTAAGCTTTGCTATTTCTTTGTCATCTTCCACCTTTTGTTTCTTTATAATCTCTTATATCAGCTCTGTTCCTACTCTCTTTTCTTTGCCTTCCACCAACTCTGTTCTAAAGTCTTCAAATGTATTTACCCTTTTGAATGCTCTGTCAAACATCTCTTGGATAGAATCAAACTCTTTCAACTTCAAATCTTTGAGCTTGTATCCTTCCATGTTCTTTAGGTAAGTACACATTATTTTTCTCTGTTGAGCTTTTGTTAGTGGTTTGTTTCTTTTCTCTTCTGCTCTTTTAGCTGCAAAATACTTTCTTCTTTTCTCTAAGAGTTGTTGAAATAATATAGCCTTTTCTTTAATAGACAACTCTTCTTGTTCTTGTGCTTGCATTCTTTCACCCAATTGATGATCAGTATCAATCTTTGACTGTATATCATCCCATGTTTCAATCAAGGCAATATTGGCTTCTTCTTCTTCTTTAGCTTTCTCTCTTGCAAGTCTTTCTTCTTCATCAAATTCAGCTTGTAAATTTAAAGCAGTTTCTTTATCAAGCCCGATAAGATCTTTCTTTTTCATAGGCTATACAGGTTCTATCAATATCCCTTTACCTTTTTCTTGTGATTGTTGTGAAGATAGTTGTGAAGATATTGTTTTTGTAGATTCACCCAGCTCTTGTATAACAACCCCTTTCTTCTTAGGTTTTGTACTTTTTATTTCTTCAAGTGCTTGAGCCAAAGTAATATTATCAACAGTTTTAATTGTAGCAGTAGTAGTTGTAGCAGCACTAACAGTTGTCGCAGCACTAGCAGTACTATCTATATCACCAACAGCACTAACTTGAGCAACATCAATAATTAGCTTAGCAGTGTTAATAACTTCAACTGCTTCTTCAACAACATCTTGTTCTGCAACAAACACCTCTTCACCAGCAGAAACATTCACATCATGAATATTAACCAGGGTAATTTCTTCATCTGCATCAATAGCATCATTCCTCCCCTGTTTGGATGCATCCACACCCAAACTTTCTTCATTATCAGAGGATTCTACCCTAGCTGTCAAACCAACTTTGTATAATCTCTTCAGCCTATGAGTTCTTGATCTATCTTTCTTTTCAAGCTTCTTGACCCTCCTTTTCAAACTAGCAATCTCATTATGTTGAGTGGTCTTTGTCTTTTCTAAATCAAGAACTCTAGTTTGTAAAGTGGTACATAATGCCATCAATTCATCAAGTTTAAGTCTATCCTCATCACTTTGAAGTGTGTTACCTCTTGCGAGCAGTGAATCATTGGAATGTTTAAATACACTCTCAAACCTAGTTTGAGTAATAGTATCCCTCATGGTGTCTTGGCACCTGGGACCACCACATGAATTAGTTCCTTGGGAACTAGATTCATTAGGTGTTGCCTTGGATTGAGTCTTATTTATGTTACCACTGTCTTGTTCTGCTTCTAAGCTAGAAGCAGTAGTGGTAGCCCTCACCAAACTGTTATCCAACTCCTTATGGACAGCCTCATCTGTAACATTTTCAATAGTTTCACTAGGCTTAGGTACCAGAGTGTCCTTTCTTTTAGGCTTCCTAGGTTGTTGTGTCTTTTGAGGTTGAGTTGATGGTTGAATATTGGTGGGTTTGTGATGGGGATTAGTTAGAATTGCTGAACCTTCACCCGATTGTGATTGGTTTTGTACCACCATTGTTTGAAATAAAGGTGTTACTCTACCTGAAAAACCTTTGCCTACCCTTCTCATATTCCTAAAAATCTTTTTAGTGTAAGAGGGTGCAATATAAATTATCTTATGAGTTGGCATCCCATCAAGTTGTTGGTCCAAAAATACTTGTACAAACCTTGGATGCATCAAAAAATTTCCAGACACATTATCCAAGTTTCTAATCATACTTTCAAAAATAAATTTTTAAAAATTAAAAATTCTAATTTGTAGCTAAGCAGATAATAGCAGATGTTATAGTACTACTAAACTCATTCCATGCAGTAGTCTTTAGACTTAGACACTGTAAGATAGTATGAATTAGAAATTACCATTGTGGGGAAAAGAATGGTTTATAAAAAGTGAGTTTTTGTGAAATTTTCTTATACCCCATCAATGTAAATTGTTCAAAAATGGTAGAATTTGGAAAACAATCAATACCTTCCTCATCTGCTAGTTGAAGATCTCTTCTAACAGATGATTCAGTGATGATTATCTTCTTGCCATCTACTAGGGCATGTAATTGTTCTTCCCAATTAATAGTTTTGGCCACGACGGTAGACCAGAACTGTTCAATACAAGAAATATATGTAGTAGGATTAATGGTTAGTGCATACTTTATAGGGTGTGCATTCAAAATATCTACAATTTGTTCAAACCCATCACTCTCTGTGGGTTTAGACAAAAACACGACCATATTATGAGTATCTGCAAACTTTAGAGTCGCCATTTGTGTTGGGTTTTGATAATGGATGATAAAATTGAGTTAGGGTTTGTAGATGGAGAATATTTGAAAGAATGAAATCTATTAATTGATTGAAATGAATTTAATCATAGTATTTATGGAAAATACTCTTAACAACCCAGCAGTAGTAACTCAGCAGTAGTAAGTTATGCCTAGCAACATTAACTTGGAGTCACCAGTATTAACTCCAATTCCATTCCAAACAGCTTTCCCATCATCAATCTAACACTTTTCTTTGCTTTTCCTGCAAAATGTTAGTCCATACATCATTTTATTAAATGAACTAATCATTGATACCAATTGTAGTAGAAACATGTTTGCTTTTCCTGCAAAATGTTAGTCCATACATCATTCTAAATCCAAAGTACTTGTCCATAGCAACTTGAAGCAGCCATATACTCAACTTTTGTTGTAGAATTTACAACCACTATTTGTTTCTTACACTGCCATGATATTAATCTACATCCAAGGAATTGACAA
>BQNB010129636.1:0-19082 GCA_026074375.1 Tanacetum coccineum
ATGGGTAAAGTAGTGGGTATTTATAGGTAAAAAGAGAGATTTTTTTAATAAAAGTTTTTTTTAATGTGTAACGGATACAAACATAAGGGGGCTCACCATTTTGAAACTCACCTAGGTGAGTGACTCACCCGTTATGAAACTCACGGTGAGTTTTGGGGGGTGGGAAAGAAGTCACACGCGACTTTGAAACTCACTTCGGTGAGTTTGAGTCCATACCGTCCAGCCTTAGATATTTCGTGTAACTAAATGAAGTTATTTTATAATTTACCTTAACCTCGTCTTGGCAACAAGGTTTTTCAAGAATGACATCAAACTGGGCCACTCATTTTCTAATTCTAAAAAAGATGCCAAAAGATGAATGTGTATGTAGTTGTGATGTGAGGCTCATATATTTTTATTTTCTACCATTAAAGATTAACCACTAATTGATTTAATATGATATTTTTTAATATAATCACTATATGATTTAATGTAATACCTTTACCCTAAACTTCATACCAAACAAAAACAATAAAATTGATATTATTGATCTCATATATCCCTCTAATTAAACTATGATTCTGATTTACATACTAAACACAAAGTAAATTTCATATTAGTTCATCAGAAAAAAAATTGAAAATTATTAAGCTTTAAAATTAAAAAGATGGTCATTAAAACCATTGATGGTAAAATTCCAACTGAATTTATGACAATATTGCAATATAAAGAGAGTTTTTAAGAACTTTCTTTAGTTCTCATTTTAATATTTTTTTTAAGTGCATACATGATCGCTTGTTATATATCTATTCTTATAAAAGATGCAGTCTCTTAATTTATTGGGGAGGTATCTTTTATAACAGCCATAAATGTATCTGTTTTGCTTTGTCAAACGAAGGGGCAGTGAGTTGCGGTTACAAGGGCATGAATGGAGTGAGTAAGTCTCACAGTTAATGCAGTTTTGAGTATTAATACGAAGAAGGTGAAGTGTTCTACGGACCATGTGGTTACAAAGCATTAAACCAGCTATGAGTTTCTAGAAGACAAACCATCTCCCACTTCCTGCACTTACAATTAAATACACACATACCGATTTCGTAAAGCTATGTGTGGGATTTTGAGGTAGGCTGTTTGATTTCAGTTTTTTTTATTTTGAAATTAGGGTTTATATGAGAATTGGGGGTTTTGTTAGTTTTGTTTTTTCGGATTTGCAGTTTACTTTGCTGTTATTTCTTTTTGATTTTGAGATTAGGGTTTATGTCAAAATTGGGGGTTTTGTTAATTTCGTTTTTTGAATAATCTTTTGCAGGATACTTTGAAGTATAATTATCTGCCTATCTAGATGGGCAGACAAAAGTGTTTCATATTGCAGTGGAGAGGAACCGGAGGAAGCATATGAATGAGCACTTAACCATTCTTCGTTCACTAATGCCTCGCTTTTATGTCAAAAGGGTATGTAAAGTTAGTGACCGAGCTACAAAAGCATGTCATCGATGCTAATCCTAATATATATGCTTGCAGCCAACACCTTTGCATCTTACTGTGAAAGAGTACGTGACGCTTGAAAAGTTCAATTTCTGGAAAGAATATGGGGAATCCATCTGCTTTCGTTACGTAGCAAGTGGACCTCCGGTATATTATGTTTATATCTATATTTTCACATTTAGAGTTTTAGAAAATGATGTTTTTGGTTATGTTATCACTTTCTTAAGATATTAAGGTGAACTCACATATGCTTCTATCTTATGAGACGAACCTGCTACCAAATCAACAAAGAGGGCGCATTTTCAAGCCAAAAAAATGAAGCTAAAAAGATAAAAGCTGACTAACAATAAGTAAATCAATATCATTTAAGACCTTGCCCTTATATATAATAAATTTTGTAACTAATCATCATCAAAAATCAGTTTATGCAGCAGCTTTGCTTCAACTTTTGGTGAATCCCACTTTTTTGACAATAGCCTTTCCATAATTGTGTCACTTCTTTTGTGAAGCCATGCATTTGTATCATCAAATATTTTGTGAAGCTTTGTAGTCTTATTAGTTGTAAATGTTGCTTTAAAACCAGTTGTCGCATCTCATCGAACGTTGAGGTATTTGTGTCATCTCCCGTGTATCGACCTTTATGTAGGTCACATTATCAACTTGAAAAGAGTGGTGAAATTATTTCTACAGCGACAATCATGTATACCTCCATAATTTTTTGTTAATGATGCCATTTGGTACCGTTTGGGTTATTCTAGATATATTTCACAGATACTTATTTAACATTCATGTGAAAGTGTCTGCTTCTATGTTGACGTTTTAAACATGTTTCTCAGGTGCTTAGCTTGGATTGATTCTTGAGGCTAAACGGAGTTTATGTGCTATGTGACTTCGCCAATTTCAAGACTTATCTATTATTTACTCGTTGTCATTAACAAAACTTTGTTATGCTTCCGCTACTTATAACTTAAATATTATGGGTTGTAAGACTTAAATTTATTTTCTTTTATGCAACGAGTAAACTTTTTCAAACGTCCATGATTAGTGGTCGTTCTTTATTGCTTTGTGATCGGATTATTATAACGTCACGCCCTCGGACACGTATTCCGTCCAGGCCCCGTCTGGGGGTGTGACAATTATATTGTCTTGAATATATTAATTTTGTGTTTAGAGTTCATGGGACTAATCTAGCTGAGATGCCATTCATAGCAACGAATGAAAGACATAGAAATAGAAGAATGTGTGGCAAACTACTAAATGGGATTGAGTGTGATTTTAGGTCTCCTAGCTTGGGACACTACTACGACCACTATGTTATTGTAATTGATCATGAAAACGTGCAGAGGAAAATGCAAGTTACTTTATCTGAAGATTATTCTGAGTAGCTAATTGCATAAAAGAATGGAACAGAGGAATCTGACCTGGATTTCCCTGAAGTTAAGGATTATAAACCTAGAAAACAGCTTGGCGATGAAGTGATAGAACAAGAAGTTTATGGCATAGATCCATACACTCATAACCTTCTATTGGATTCCATTCCAGAGGAATCAGATTGGCATCTTTTGGATAAACATGTTTTTATCGAAGATATGCTTCTCCGTACCTTGAATAAGCAAGTTAGAGCTTTCACAGGGCACTGGTAATACCCCTATGAAGTATCCGTTGAAGCCTGTTGTTGAAGATATACTAAAAAAGGCCAAAGTAGATCATGATACTCGGACATTAGAACTTTGTCAGTATATGTTGAAGTCTATGAGCAGCCGTCCTGATGACAATTATGTTGCTTACAGAAAGGTATTGTTTCACACATTTTATTGTGTTACTGAGATATCTGAATCTTACCTGAAATTTTTTAGTTCAGGGGCTTGG
The DNA here is from genome assembly GCA_026074375.1 of Tanacetum coccineum. Classification (NCBI taxonomy): domain Eukaryota; kingdom Viridiplantae; phylum Streptophyta; class Magnoliopsida; order Asterales; family Asteraceae; genus Tanacetum; species Tanacetum coccineum. Next base: position 3,334 of record BQNB010129636.1, read on the forward strand.
TGTCGTTTGTAACAAAGAAGCTGGTTTTAGTGAGGATGATTTTGTTGTGGAGTTCTTAGGAGAGGTAAGGTTGCTATTGCTTTAGCAATCGATTCAAAGATTTGAAGCTTAGATTTTATTTTTTAAGTATGGGTTATATTTTTATAGGTATATCCTGCTTTGAGATGGATTCAGAAGCAAGATGGTGTCCGTGCTCTGCAAAAAGACAGTAAAGAACCGGCACCTGAGTTTAATAATATCTATCTTGAGAGGCCAAGGTATATATTCTTTAGTTTAAGAGATGTCGTTAATCAGATTCTTGATCTTACTGAACAAAAAAAGTTCACTCATCATGTTTTTTGGTGTATTCTTTTAGGGGGATGGTGATGGTTATGACTTGGTTGTTGTTGATTGAATGCATAAAGCCAACTATGCTAGCCGTATTTGCCATTCCTGTAGGCCGAATTGTGAAGCAAAGTAAGTCTAGGTGTCTAGCACCCATTTAAAATTTGAATGTCAGTTATTTATTTAGTTGTGCACATGTGAATTTTCAATGTATTATTATACATCAAATTCTAAATGTAAGCATTACCAATTTTGAAACTAAAAGTAGTTTATTTGACTTTCAAAGTCAAAATACTGATTACAGTCTTCTTGGTTCATCTTGACATCAGAGTTGACCTCAGACCTCATGCCACATTGGGCATATGGCCTCATAAGATCAGCCGTTATAATTGTTGTTATGATGTTAGTGAAATTCACGATATCTTTACATCAACATTTATGTATAAGTGTGTTTTACTGTTTGGTTACTTAAGAAATTATGTTACATGCTATAATGCCTATCCGCTTACTAAAGATGATACAAATTGCAGGTCATATTTTATAGAGGGGTAACATCATACATCACGTATCCCAGCAGAATACCAGCTAACAAAGCAGGAGCAACAGCAGGGGTCGATATCAGTTTTACAATGTTCCACAACTGTAAGCCATTGAATGATTTAGTAAATTTTAATCCAAAGCTAACTCTTTTCCTTTGGTTATCATAAATAAAACATTAACAGAACTAATTTTGGTTCACAAAATTATGCATCTTATGATAGCAGTATTTTAGATACATATTCTCATATGAAAAGAGGAAAACACAAATTTATCATACTATACAGCAGACCGACCAACGTTGCACTCTTAACATAGATCATATATGAACATGTGTTGACTAGCACTCATTCATATAAAACCAATAGTTGATCTTTTTCTGATGATAATTATATTGTCAATTATGAAATTGAGATTAATCATTGATTGATTACTTTCATATCGAGCGTGTTAGGCGTGATTCTCATCTAGGGTTTAGTTATTTAGATCTGAGTTATCTCCCCAAATCGATCCATTTCCGTTTCCAATCATTCCTTGTATAAAAAGTTGTTTATTTATAGAAAATATAAAAGACAAACGTTTATATGCAGTGTAGTAACAACAATCCGTTCTAACTAACCTATTTTCTATTACATTCACAAACGGATTTATCCGCTTAAAAACCTTATTTTTCCAAAACAACCTTAGGACGTCACACGATTAACGCACACAAACTACTCCACCAAACCCGTTGTGTATCGCAGGGTCTGAATGCCTAGTGAAGTGTAAAAACTAATCCTATTGTGAGTAACATCAGAAAGTCTTTAAGACAAACTAACTCTCGCACACTATACACAATATAACCATTTCATACAAGAAACCGGTGTAATTCTGCTTCTTAGTGCTATTTTGTTTGTAGTTTTGTTAAATGAACCTGGTCATAACTCATAAGAATTTGTGTTTCTAGTCATTGATAGGTTTCGAAGAAACAAGTTTCTAAAGCTGTTGACAAACCCTCATCCTCTAAGACTAGTTATACCATGAAGAATTGAGGTACTAATCCTACTAGCTCGTCTAATATCCCCACTTCTAACCCTTATGATTTGTTGTCTCAAGAGTTTGATCCTGAAAACTATACGAGGAGTGGAGGTGATCCGATTTCGGTTCAGGATGATATGGAGAGTGAGGAGGGAGATGAAGTTGTCTTTGATGAATGAGTTAATTTGCTCAGCAGTACCAAAAGAGGGGCTACCTACACGGCTCATGATGTTTTCAAGACTTGAATTGTTTAGTTATTGCCATGTTGGCGTTTTTATCTCTAGTTATTACCTTATGTAGTATGTTGCTAGAGTTGTGAGTGTTTATGGCATGTCATAAGCACATTAGTTAGGTGTCTATCAAGCTTTTTGCTTGAGGTTAACGTGGTACTTCAACCACATTCCGATTGTACTTGATCTTTTTCGGTTTTAATATACTTTACCGGGGTAACCCTTTACCCCCAAAAATGTAAAAGGGTGGCGCGTCACCAAAAATAAAAGTGACCGGATGAACAATATTTTTAATTTTTTTGCCCATTAAAAAAACGTATAAAAACTCAAAATTAGAAAAACTTCTTTTACAAAAGTTTTATACACCAACATACCTGATTTAATGGAATTTTTTTGAAATTTTTCGATAACTTTTAAAAAAAAAAATTTCTTTTTATCCTTCTCACGAATATTTGTTTTTTTTATTTTAACCTTCCTCTATATATATATATATATATAATATATAACTAAAAATATAAAAAGACTAATAAATTTAATAAAAATATGTAAATTATTTTAAAAAAATAAATTCCTTTATGATTTATGGTCTCCGCCGAGAAACGGATTTATCGCCGCCACGATATATCGCTTGAAGGTGGTCGACCGCCGAGCGAATTTTACAACCTTGCCTACACCACATTTAAGTTGATGGGACACTCACATACCGCGCCAAAAGGCCTTTGGTAAATTTGTAACAATAATATCATGTAAACGGTAATATGGTAATCTACATAAAATGTTCATATCTATTTTTTAGTAATAGCAATGGACAATTAATTTCGGACATTACGAAAATGAAACGAGCACAATAATATAGGGTGGAGGGGCGGATGCATGTGTCTACTATGGGGGCCGGTGCCCTCCATGGCTAGCCCGTGAAGATGAGATTTTAGTGTATTTTTTCTTGAATTTTGTGCCCTCCACCGAAAACTCAAATCCCCCTCCCAAAAACCCGCATACACAAATAAACAAGGGCAAAAGTGAAAGTTTTTTATATAAGGATTAGTAAAGAAGGTACCTTGGTGCCAATATCAGAATTGTAATCATGTTTCTGAATAGCAGCATGGAAATCATCAAGAGTGAAAGAAACACCTTCATATGGTGACTTAAGACATCTTTCATAAGCTTGTTGGAACATTTGTTTCAGCTTCATTCGTTCTCTTGTTTGTGCATTTGAAACAAGTGCAACTGCCATTCCTTTTATTATTATTCTTCTTCTCTTTGGATTTAATGATGATGTTTTTGTTGTTGATTCAAGGTGGAGGTGTCTTGTAGACAGAGACGCTCCACGTATTTGATGACCCAACCATGACGTCATTCTTTTATTTTTGTCCTTTGTCTGTGTTTGTGTTTTGTTGTTCTTTGTTTTTCAGGCGAGTCTGCGGTGTGGATTATATATGTTTTGTTTTTCTATTTTTTTTTTAAATAATGAATTTGTTTTCTGCTTTTCGAGTACTAGCAGGGTACCAGTGCGTTACAGTGGCGGGTACCCTGTAATTAAACTTTAGACGCTAACAAAACAAAATGGAACTGATTAATCAGAGAATAAAAAAATGATCTCAGTTCGACCCGATTCACCTGTTTTTACTGGTTTCGACCGGTCATCTCCGTTTCATTTTCGGACGGATTTTATTGGCTAGCCAAACCGGTGGCGACTCCGATTTCTAGTTGAACCCGTTGGTCCGGTTCAGTTTTCAAAACCATATGTATCATCAACTTGTTAGCATATAAATTGTTTTAAGCTTTGTATGTTTTATTAGCTTGTACAACGTGTATAATAACATATATTTTTTTATTTTATGGGTGTTTTTTAAGTAACATTAATTAGTGTATTTAATTAGTTTATACTTGTAACATATGCATGGAGGAATAAATGTTGTACATTTTGCTTTAATATATGTATTTTTTTCATTTTAGAGGCGTTTTAAAAATAACATTAATTAGTGTATTTAATTAATTTATACTTGTAACATATGCATGGAAGAATAAATATTGTAGATTTTGCTTTAATATTTGTATTTATTAGATAGTTGATTTTCTGGTGAAATGTTGCATTTAAAGATTGTCTATTATGCTTTATAACTTGGATTACTTAATTTTTTGTGGTGAAAGATTGCATTTCAAGATTGTGCATTATGCTTTATATCCATTGTCAATTAACAATATGGAAATATTGTTAAGATAAGACAAATGTGAGTGTTTGGTTATAATCTATTGAATATGTAAAGATGATTCTGCCAACTTCACATGTTATTCTATAAGGTTGAATATTGGATACCCCACCTCGTGTTAACCACTTTATGGATTGGCGTCATTAAGTGAGTTGCACACATGGTGAAAGTTTGTTTATCCTCAGACTTGAGATGCAAGCAGGTTTTGCATGTATGGATTATATTTTCTTGATTCTAGTTAACCGCTATCCTGAATAAGGTAGTTATAAAGGCTACTTCAAAAATGTTATGAAGTATGTGAGAAACACTTGTAGTCAAAACAGAATTTGTTCCTTCACATGTTTGGGAGTTATATACTTACTGGGCCCCTCGTTGGGTTGATCAGATGTTTGCATGGTCGTGCTCAAAGTGTAGTTAAGATGATTCTTTTTATATTTGGTAATCTCGGTCAATACATATGCGAGAAACAAAATCGTTAAACTATATAATGACTTTTGATCGATATCCATATTTAACATTGTATCTGAAACAAAAGGATAGGACTAACTTGAACTATTGAAGGTTGAGATGTTTATTGAAACCATTCTCAAGTATTTCTGTGAGCATTGATGATGTTGCTATACTATTTGTCAATGTTAGTATGTTATACTCTATGACACAGACATTCGCAAGTGGGAGCTGTTGGGATGCGCTCATGTCATACGGATATTTCTACGGCTAGTAATATGTGAGCCTATGGGGGTCACACACAATATACACTTAGATATCATTCTATTGGTATGTATATAATAATATAGGTGTATATTTATAATATATGTATTTAATATATGATCCAGCGGTAAAATACTAAACGGCCGTTAATTAGTTCATTTACGATTAATTAACTATAAGGCTTTTTAATTAATGTGTAATTAAAAGTAATTATACATATGTTAGATATTAGAAAAAGACTCGGTCACCCTGTGTATTTTACCTTTTATTTTAGCTCGTAGTTAATCGTTTAATGTATAACATTCGGTAATGGGTCGGGTATCAACCCCAACGTGTAAGCCCATGTACTAGGCCATTAGGCCGGTTCTTTGTAAACATATATAAGCCTCCTTCATTTTATGAAAGAGGTGGTTAGTCATTTTATACACACACACTTTCTCTCTCTAGAGGACTATGCATTTTCTTTGTTTCTCTCTCTAGCATTCGACTAATCCACTAACCATTCGATTGTGTGATGATATACAATATCCTACAATTGGTACAAGTAATAGTAATATTATCTCATATGAACAGTATGTACAGGACAACGAAGACCAAGTTGTACACAGTGATGTATCTTCTGTTCCTAATAATCCAGTAATGATTATTACCAGTGATATATATGAGCAGGATGCCCAATGTGTCACTTCTAACAATACTGTTAATGCATCCCTAACTGTTGAACTTGCTAGATATAAGGAATTAGCTGAGGTTTATGAAAAAAGGGCCCAATTTGAACTAATTGAACGAGAACTGATGATTGATACACAAATGAGAATGATTATCAAAGACCGTAATGTTAAGGAAGAATCTTTACAAAAAGAACTTCATTCTGTTAAAATGCAACTTAACTCTACCCTTAACCATAACAAGTTAATAAGGGAAGAAGTATCAACATTAAAACAAGATTTTAAACAGAAAGAAAATAAGCTCCTTGAAGAATTTCTGGACATGAAACACTAAAAAGAAAAGGTCGAAGATAAGCTATATAAACAAGACCAGTCTCTTCAAACAGTCCATATATTGTGCAAACCTAAGTCCTTTTATGATGAAGTTAATAGGGTAGCAATAGGCTACAAGAACCCCTTTTATCTGTCTAAAGCAAAGCAAGTTCAACCTACTCTATATAATGGTCATGAGATTGTCAAGACTAACCATGCTCGTGCCTTAGTTCATGACTCAGAGGACACACTAGAGATAGCTGAGACTACTAGAAAACAAATGATTGAAAAAATAAAAGACCCAGAGTGTGTGAAAAAGAAGGTTAAGATTGCACCACATGATTACTCGAAAGAGAATTACTTAGCGACTTTCACACCTCAAAAACAATTGACCCCTGAGTATATATTTTGGTCTGATGATCTTCTCAAAATGAAGGCCAAAGCTATCAAAGAAAAGGCCAAATCTGCGAAACCAATTACAGCTATGACGGTGTATCCTCCCAATACACCTGCAAAGCTGGTCCCCAAAGTCCTCCCAACAAAAAGTCAAGTACAAGTAATATTTATTCTCTAGTACAACTGTTTTTAGAATTTGATAAAACCTGTAAGAAGAGGATCACACCTACGGGTCTTACTGAAGGGGAAAGGTGTTTTGAACAAACAAAGACATGTTATCTCACCGAGGTAATCCCATTTTTCAAAACAATCAAAGAACATTTTTAGAGAATTCAAAAAGCTCTCGTCAACGAAATTAAGGAAATGAAAGAAGTTTTTGATCAAATGGAGGCTGAGGTGGACCAACATGTTGTTGATAAGAAGTGCGATGAAATTGAGAGGAAAAATCTTCTCATTGAGAATGAGAACCTAATTGCTGAATGCTTGTCCAAAGATGTATTTTATACTTCAATAGATTATGTGCTTACTGTATCTAGATTTTTTGAAATGCATGATGCTTACACTGTTGCACAAAAACATATTGCCGAACTTGAAGCTGAAAATTCTAACCTGACAAAAAAGATTCAAAAAGATGATCATGATGAGATGATAAAACATTTTTCCAAACTTGAGGTGGAACACTTAAATTTGCAATTGAAGTATCAACATCTTAAAGAACGTTTTAGAAACAAAAATTTAGTGACATCTTCGGATGCTCCTGCAAAAATTTTTGTTGAGTCAATTTTGTTTTTATAATTTAGTGTCTTTATTTTTTTTTTTTGTTTTTGTAATCGAAAACCTAAAAGAAAAGCTTCAAGGAAGGGGCAATACAATTAGAGAATTGAAAGAGAAAATTTCACGTTTGCAAAAGAAACAGTAAGCAGTACCCCATTTCTTGTATATAAATATATATATATATATATATATATATATATATAATATAAATCTCTATTATATATATGTATGTTTGTTATGTATATCTATGTAAATATTATAGTATAAAACATACATACAACAATATTACATATATTATATAAAAAATATATATATTATATATAACTATATATATATATATTATATATATATACAAGGCCTTAGATTCTCAGAACAAAGATTTAAATGCAAAAGTCAATGCCCTTCAAGATCTAAATGAGCATTTTAGGGTAGAAAATGAAAAAGTTAAGCAGCATTACAAGGAATTGTATGATTCAATCAAGCTAACACGTGCTAAAACCATTGAAAAGACAACTTCTTTGTTAACTGAAATTGAGACCCTAAAGGCTCAGATAAAAGGGAAAACAAAATGCGTTACTATACCTGATCCTGTGAAACCAGAAGTTCTTGCCCCTGGTATGTATGCTATCAATGTTGAACCAATTCCCCCTCGCAATAGGAACAATAGGGAAGTTCATCTAGAGTATCTCAAACATCTTAAAGAAAGTGTTGGAACTCTTCGCGAGATTGTTGAAGAGGCCAGGGTTGAAAAACCATTAGATAGCTCACTTCCATCTGCCTGCCTTTACACTAAACACTCTCAGGAATTGCTTGAATATGTCATTGGAATTTATCCGAAAGATTTTAATAAAAGAGATAGAAAGATTGCTATTGCCCCTTTAAATAGGAGAAAGCGAGTTACTTTTGTAGAACCAGGTGAAACTTCAACTAATAACTCACAAACACATGTTGAGCAACAGAAACCGAAAAAGACTAATGAACCTATGATTCCTTTTACAGGAGTAAAATATGCCACTGTAGCTAGCGAGTCAAAGCCTAGGAGCAATACAAAGAAAGATAAGACCTTGCCAGCTAAGAGTGACAAGAAGAAAGTAGAAGACCATTCCAAGAATAATAAGTCTAGTGTGAAACAAAAGAATCGTATTGATTCTAATATTAGCTATAAGCGTACTATAATTAATTTGAATTCGAATTCTGTCTGCAAAACTTGTAATAAATGCTTAATGTCCTTTAATCATGATAAAAAATGTGTTGTGAAGTCTTTGAAGTTTGTTAAGAAACCCCCTGTCAACAAGGTTTGGAGAGTTAAGCCGGTTAAGTAAGTTCTGGCACAGGCAACTAAGAAAGTTGTTTTTACCAATGTCGGATTTCATGGTAGCCAACTGAAGGAAATTCCACTTTAGGAGAACAGTGCCTTTAACGAGTTTATTGAATCCAACAGTAGTGCCTTGTAAACAACCTAAAAGCGTATTATCTAGTATATGTGATAACTGAAATTAAGTACACTCTCAAAAAACATTACTAGGGTCAAGCACGTAAAAACCAACAGAAAAAGCAATTTCCACATGACACTCCCACTTCCACGTCACACAATCCATTGATGATTATGTGAAACTTTATGTTTGTGCTAACCAACAGGACCACAACAGAAGTTGGAGATCCAACGTACCAAACTCTCCATATTCATCTATTTTTAAATGCAGATCGTACAGATCGTCCTTTAATATTTGGACTCGGGCTGTTTAAAACATATGATAGGGGATCGCTCACGTTTAGGAATTTCGTGAAAAAGTTCATCGGACAGGTTAGATTTTCGGGGAATGACCATTATGGTGCAATCATGGGTTAGGAGAAATACATGATTGGGACAGTGTGAACTCCAAGTATATTGTGTGGAAGACTGGACAAAATCTTTTTTGTCAGATAATTTTGCAATCAGATCTAAGGTTGCGTTCGCAAACACACATGTTATTCAGGTAACTGTTAATGGAGTCCGTATTTAATCAAAGGCAATCGTGGTCCTACCTAATCTATACACTATTTTTGTTGAAGACATGATGAAGTCCTCTCCTATCTGCTTACTGTCCAAGGCCTTAAAGAACAAATCATGGTTGTAGCAATAAATCTGAATAAAATATTACCTTCAGAAAATACGAGTTCTCACATACACTATCTCTGTTAAAGACATGATGAAGTCCTCTCCCATTTGCTTATTGTCAAAAGCCTCAAAGAACAAATCATGGTTGTGGCATCATCAATTAAACCATTTGAACTTCGGTACCATCAATGATCTTGCTAGAAAAGATTCGGTACCACCAATGCGAGTACAAAGTATTAATGGGAAGAAATACATTTTGGTCATCGTAGATAACTATTCAAGATTCACATGGGTTAAGTTTTTGAGGTCGAAAGATGAAGCTCCAGAATTTGTCATCAAATTTCTCAAGCAAATTCAAGTTGCTCTCAACAAAACTGTCATATACATCTGAACGGATAATGGCACATAATTTGTTAATCAAGTTCTGACTGCGTATTATGAAAATGTAGGCATTTTTCACCAAAAATTTATTCCGAGAAGTCCTCAGCAGAACGACATTGTCGAAAGACGAAATCAGACTCTTGTGGAAGCTGCTCGGACAATGCTGATATTTTCAAAAGCTCTAATGTTTCTATGGGTAGAAGTTGTTGCTACTGCTTGCTACACCCAAAACAGATCCCTAATTCATACTCGTCATAACAAAACCCCATATGAGCTTGTGCATGATAAGAAACATGATCTTAAATTTCTTTGAATTTTTGGTGCTCTTTGTTACCCTACAAATGACAGCGAAGATCTTGGAAAATTGAAAGCAACAACAGATATTAGGATTTTTGTTGGTTATGCTCCTAACAGGAAGGGGTATCGTATCTACAACAAGAGAACTCGCCGAATCATGGAAACTATTCACGTGCAATTCGATGAGCTGACTGAGCCAATGGCTCTTGTGCACATCCGTACAGGACCCGAGCCTATTTTATTTACGCCTAGACAAATCAGTTCAGGGCTCGTACCAGATCCTATCCCTGCAGCTCCTTATGTACCACCAACTAATAAAGATATGGAGATTTTATTCCAACTGATGTTCTATGAATACTTTGAACCCCTAGTGTTGAACAACTGGTAACTCCTGCTCTAGCAGTTCAAGTTCTAGTTTTTTTAGCCAGTACACCTTTGTCTACAACAATAGATCAAGATGCACCTTCAACAAGTCATTCACCGTCATCTTCAGAAGTACAACCTCTTATCTCACGTCAAGGTGTTGCAGCTGACCGTACTATTGACGACAACCCTTTTGCTCAAGCTGTCGATGATCCCTTTGAAAACGTATTTGCTCCAGAACTGAGTTCTGCCAAGTCATCATCAGGGAATGTTAGTGCAGATGAATCTGACTAAGTAATTCAACCACATGATCACCTCAGAAAATGGTCAAAGGATCACCCAATGGAGAATATAATTGGTAATCCCTCTCGTTCGGTATCCACCAGGAAACAGTTAGCCACCGATGCTTGTGGTGCTTCTACAATTCTGTACTGTCAAAAGTCGAACCCAAAAATCTCAAATCTGCCGTGACCAAAGATTGCTGGTTTGAAGCTATACATGAAGAAAATCATATGTTTGATCGACTTCAAGTATAGGAATTAGTGCCACGACCATATTGTGTCACGATAATCGCTCTCAAGTGGATTTATAAAGTCAAGCTTGATGAGTATGGTGATGTTCTGAAGAACAAGGCACGATTAGTAGCTGAAGGATACCGACAAGAGGAGGGGATTGACTTTGAAGAATCATTTTCACCTATTGCACGAATCAAGGCTATCAAAATATTCATTGCAAATGCTGCCAGTAAAAACATGACCATATACTAGATGGATGTCAAGACGGTATTTCTGAATGGCGAACTGCAAGAAGAAGTCTACGTCAGTCAACCAGAGGGTTTTGTTGATCTAGATCATCCTACTCACGTCTACCTTCTGAAGAAGGCTCTATACGGCTTAAAGTAGGCACCAAGGCCGTAGTATAACACCTTATTAAGATTTCTTCTGGATAACAAGTTCTCCAAAGTTGTCATTGATCCTACCTTATTCACCTACAAAATAGGAAAGCATATTCTTCCCGTTTAAATATACGTAGATGATATCATATTTGCCTCAACTGATCTTAAAGACTGTGACCTATTTTCAAATGAGACGAGTTCAAAATTTCAGATGTCCATGATGGGACAAATGTTATTTTTCTTAGGATTACAAGTTTCTCAAAGTCCTAGAGGCGTCTTCATTAATCAATCTAAATATGCTTAAGAAATTTTAATAAAATATGGAATGGATACGTCTGACCCTGTAGATACACCAATGGTGGATCGATTATAACTGGATGAGGACCCATTAGGGATTCTAGTTTACAGACACGATATCGAGGTATGGTCGGCTCCCTAATGTATCTCACTGCTAGTAGACCTGACCTTGTATTCGCCGTATGCTTGTGTGCTAGGTATCAGGCTAAGCCTACCAAAAAGCACCTTGAGGTAATTAAACGGGTCTTTTAGTACCTTAAAGGCACCATTAACTAGGGTCTTTGGTATCCGAAGGATACCGCTATGACACTAACGGCCTATGCAGACGCGGATCATGCAGGTTGTCAAGATACACGTAGAAGTACGTCTGGAAGTGCTTAGTTTCTTGGGGATAAGTTAGTGAGCTGGTCATCGAAGAAGCAGAAAAGCATTGCTATCTCAACCACAAAGGCTGAATATATTGCCATGTCGGGATGTTGTGCTCAAATCCTATAGATGAGATCACAGCTGACTAACTACGGCTTTGCATTCAATAAGATACTTTTGTATTATGATAACAGAAGTGTTATTGCTCTCTGCTGCAACAATGTCTAACATTCTCGATCAAAGCACATCGACATACATCACCATTTCATAAGAGAGCACATAGAGAATGGCGTGGTTGAACTTTACTTTGTGAAGATGGAGTACCAACTTGCGGACATATTCACTAAGGCATTGCCAAGAGAGCGGTTCGAATTTCTACTCCCGTGACTTGGAATGAAGAGTATGTCACCGGAGTCTCTCAAATGTCTTCAGGAAGAGGAGAATGAGTAAAGGAGTGTCTTTACGTATCCTATGTATATGTTGTATATATTTAAAAAACACAAAAACAAAAATACAAAAATATAAAACCTACAAAAACCATAAATATCAGAAAAAAGAAAATACCAAAAATATTTTTTAAAAACACGTCTTCTGAAAATCGATAACATTTACGGACCTAAAAATGTCATTTAATAATGACACGGGTCTTTAAATGAAGTTTGAGCAGAAGTTCAAACAGTTTTAAAACATGTCTTCATGGCTTGCAGTTATTTTGGACTGCAACCCGCTTTTAAATCTGAGGAAAGCATGTCGCCAAAAAGACAAATGTTCCTAACAATGGGGAATTAATTTTTCCCGGGCATGGCTAACTTTATATCCATGCATCATGAGATTAATGTACGTTTCAGTGCGTTTTTCTTCTTTCGGAAGAGAAGTCTTCCTTTTTATAACCAAATAATTTCGTCTTAATTGATTCTTCAAAATTATTTGTGTTACACACGGTGGAAAATGTGTTGTTGACAATTAATCAGTTCGTGCTTTTAAAATGAAATTTTCAACTCAAACAATGACTATTTCTCTTTAAATAGAAAATGGGTCATTGTTTGAGGGGGAGAGTAATTTCAAAATTTATCTCATCAAATGGATTTCCAAAAACATCACACATCTAATGAAAAGGTTTTTGTATGTGAAAAGGGTTATAATTTGAGGAGGAGTTAATTAATTTTAACTCAAAGGGCTAAAATTGTCATTAGTTAGAAAGTTTAGGGACTTATCTGCAATTTGCTACCTGTTTCCTAGATCTTTTTAACTACAAGGACTAAATCTGCCATCTTTCAAACTTAATTAACCTTAGAAAACCTTTAAACCAGTTATAGAAGAAGGCTGAAAGTCCGAGGACTGAAACTAGGAGTAGAAAAGGGTAGCGGTTTGCGTTTTTTGGTCAAACCTTCTCTTTTCATTCAAACTCAAAAATACACACACAGTAACGCAAACCGTCACCTGCAACTTGCCACCTTTAATTTTTGATTTCTAGGACTTTTCGTGCTATGGTAATGATCAAATGTTGTTCTTCTTCTTTATATCTATCTGTAAATAAAAGGAATCAAGCCAAAACTCATTAAAACGTATAGATTCTCTAGAAAATAGTCCTAGGGCTTTGAAAATTTAAATCTTGTTAGGAATGTGTAATTAATTGGTGGGATAGGTGCGGTTAGGGTTAATTTACACTAATCTATGTATGGTTAGGAATAGATCAAAAATATGTGTGGTCCATGTTTGATTTAGCATGCGTTTTTGATCAAAATCCTCATTGGTGTTCATAAGTGTGTTACTATTGTTGGGATATGATTATTGGGGTATGATGATGTTGTGTGAATGTCTATTTGAGATCTTCTATCAATAAATTGCATGTTTTGATGAACTTCGTCTATGGTTTAACTTTCTAAAGTCAAACATCGATTTGTTGGTGTTTTTCTTCAGTTTACATGGTATTGTATGCATGTATAACGGTTCATTTGAGTAGCAACGCTTGTTTGCATGCCCCCTTAAGTGCCTAATGGTTTTCGTGGCTTAAGTGTTAGATTGTGGCTTGATTTTGATGAAATTTTAATCTTTAGGTTGTTAAATCTGATGGCTGAAAGATTAGAAAGAATTAGGATGCCTAGAATTGAGTTTAGAATGGTCAAAATGATAGAAAATTAAACTTATGTTCAACTTTCTTAATGGCGGTTTGCCATATTCTTCATAGCGGTTTGCTTAATTTGCTTGATAACGGTTTGTTTAATTTGCTTGATAGCGGTTTGCTTAATTTGCTTGATAGCGATTTGATTTTATTGAATATTTTAATATGTACAGGCAAACCGCTATGAGGTAGCGGTTTGATGAAGATTATTTTTATTATTAAAATTAAAATAATCCAAACCGCTATTTCGAGTTTTTCTTAAATGACAGCGGTTTGATTAAGCTGGATAAAATATCCGTTGCTGTTTGGTTATAGCGGTTTGATTAAGTTGAACAAAATATTCGTAGCGGTTTGGTCATAGCTGTTTGATTTAATTGTTTAAAATATTCTTAGCGGATTGTTCATTCAACCTCGTGGCTGTTTGTTCAAATTACTTTATAACGGTTTGTTCATACTACCTCATAGCGGTTTGGTGTTAAGTGAGTGGCGGTTTGGGCCAAAATTCCAAAGTTTTGGCTCATTAATTCCAATACCCCCTTAAGGCCCAATCTCGAGGTCCAATTACACTGTTGACTCCCATCCGGGTCTTGTTAACTTGTAATTGTGCTCAATGGATATCTTCTGGACCTTTGACCAAATTTGACTTATGTTAACTTCTGGTTTGACCCAAGTCAATGACCACCGACTCAATGTGAAATATTCCATCATACGTGACTTAATCTCACCATAATCAATCGAAGCTTGTCAATCATCATGACTAATATTCTCATTTAACATCAAATATATGCCATGTCTACCTATCTTTATTGATATTCTTGTGCAGACAACATGGCTAATGAGAATGTTCCCGCTCCTGATTCCACAAGATCTAACAATTAAATACTACCATTTGCTGCATGGGTGCCTATTGGAAAGAGTAATTTTGTCTTGGATCTTCAAAAGAAGCAAAGGAACCTAATCTTTCAGATCTCTATGGATATTCTGCAAAACATAAACTTCTTTAGAGCATTTACTGCCTCAGCTTATGTTCCAGCTATCTACATTCAACAGTTTTGGAATACCCTTACATATGAGGCAATGATTAGAGCTTACAGTTTCCAGTTGGATGAAAACTAGTTCATACTAGACGCAAATCTTCTAAGGGAATCTTTAAAGATAACTCCCATTGATCAAACTTATCAGTTTGTGTCACCTTCGTCGGGTGATGCAATCATGGACTTTGTGAATGAGCTGGGCTATACAGAGGAAATTCACTTTGTGTCAAGAATGGCGGTGAATAACCGATATCAGCCTTGGAGAGCAATATTGTCGATGATCAACCAATGTCTCAAAAGTAAGACTTCTAGGTATGATAGGCCCAGATATCCAGTTCTTTAGATGCTTTGGGGTATTATTACCAGTACAAATGTTGACTATGTTGAACTCACGGGGGAAGAATTTGTACAAGCTATTGTTGCGGTTGTCGTAAAGGACTTCTACAAGAAGTTTTACAACTCCCTAGGCAGTATACCTGACCGTTGTAGTGTAGTATAGGCAAGGCTCGGGGGTTGTTATCGTTTTCTAGGGGAATAGCACTATGAAGGCCGGATCGAATGTTCACGAAGGTCTAAGGGTTAAAGAAAGATTCTTTTTATGTTTTTATATTTGATGAAAGCAAGTAAATTCTGTTTTAGAGAGGTTTTGGTTTTAAGCTAATTAATTACTAATAAACTAAATAACAATTATACAACGAAGCGTATTCACCTGGGATG
>BQNB010129637.1:0-14647 GCA_026074375.1 Tanacetum coccineum
GATAACTCATCCAAGATCAAAGAAAATAGATATGGGCTAATTGTTGATCCCTAATGTAGCCCTACTTCCACTGGGAAAAACTATGTGTTTCCAATTGAGGTTCGAACTCGAGTCTTCGCACCGTTGTACATATCCCTAATAACCTTAATGTATCTCCTTGATTCTCCTTTGTCAATTAGGGTCTTCCAAATCAGGTCTCGTGGTACGCTATCATACGCCTTCTCTAGATCTATGAAAGCCAAATGCACGTCTCTTTGTCTCTCCCTATACATCTCCATAAGGCTTCTGATAAGGTGTATTGCCTCGATTGAAGATCGTCCGGGCATAAAACCGAATTGGTTCTCGGACATCGAGGTCTCTTATCGCGGCGTTCTCTCAATCACTCTCTCTAATAGCTTCATGGTGTGGTTAAGAAGCTTGATACCCCTATAGTTGCTGCACACTTACGTATCGCCTTTCTTTTTGAAGATAGGGATGACGTCACCGAGTCTCCACTCTTCAGGCATCTTCGCGCTTGTGAAGATCTTGTTGAAGAGGCTAGTAAGCCAAATAATACCCTCAGCCCCTAGGCTTCTCCAAGCTTCTATTGGTATTTGGTCTGGCCCAAAGGCCTTATTTCTCCCCATCTTTTGTACAGCATTCCTCACTTCCGTCTGGCTAATCCTCGAGTAGTAGTCGATAAGCGGCAGTGTGTTCTAGTCCACAACTCCTTCGTGTCCCTCCGGTTCTCCCGTGTTGAAACGAGAGGAAAAGTATTCTCCCCATCTTTGCTTGAACTCTTCCTCATCCGTAACGATACGACCTGCTTCATCTTTAATAAAGTAAATCTCCCCTAGATCCCTTCTCCTTCTCTGTTGGGCTTTTGCAATCCTGAAGATTTCATTTGCTCCCTCTTTAGAGTCCAGTTTCTTGTACATATCTTCATACGCCTTCTCTTTCCCTTGGGCTATGACTTTTTTAGCTTCTCGCTTAGCTAATTTGTATCTCTCCTGCACCCTAAGCCGCTCCTCGAGATTACCTTCATGGAAAGAAAGTAGCTCTATAAACCTTGCTTGTTTCTCCGCGACTTTAGATTGCATTTCTACACACAACCACCAAGATTCCCTACGAGCCGTATGTGTCTTTGAGGTCCCCATAGCCACACCAAGGGAATGCTTTGTTGCATCTTTGATGATACAAGCAAGGAAATTCCACATAGAATTTACGTTGCTAGCAGATATGGCCTCAATTTGTGCAGATACACCCTCTGACACTCTTGATCTAAACACCTCCGTCGCGTCACCATTTAGGTTCTTCGACAGGATTCTCGGCGCCGCACTCCCTACCCTCCTGCATTGAACCCTCATGAAAAAAGTATCCATTGCCAACAATCTGTGTTGGGAAGAGCATGCTTCTCCTGGAAATACTTTGCAGTCTTTACACTCCTTGAGGTCTCCTCGTCGCACCAAAAAATAGTCAATTTGGGTGCAAAGACCCCCGCTCTAAAAAGTAATTAGATGGTGGTCTCTCTTCTTAAAGTACGAGTTTACTACTACCAAGTCATGGGCAGTAGCAAAATCTAAAATCGAGCAACCATCCTCATTTCTCACTCCATACTCGAATCCTTCGTGGACACCCGAGTATCCTTTCGTTGTCGCCCCTATATGCCCATTCAAGTCGCCCCCTAGAACCAGTCTTTGGTCCGTCGGGGACTCCCTCACGACCTCGTCTAGAGAATCCCAGAAGGCCTTCTTTTATTCCTCACTCAGACCTACTTGGGGTACGTATGCGCTGATCACATTAACCGTCTCTCCTTCAATCACCAACGTTAATGGTATGATCCTATCGCTACACCGGTTCACGTGGACCACTTTGTCCTTAAGACACGCTCTCAAAATGACTCCAACTCCATTTCTAGTGGTGTGAGAGCCTAAGTACCAAAGCTTGTAGTCATTTACCTCCTTATTACTAGAACCTTCCATTTAGTCTCCTGGAAACACGCGATGTCCACTCTATGTCTTTCTAAGGCATCAACAAGCTCTAAGAGCTTACTCATAAGAGAGCCTACATTCCAACTACCCACCCTAATCCTACGAAAAGCTTTTACCCTACTACCACTTCTACCACTCCTAGATTCGCTATACCTGCCCAACCCTCCCTGTCCGGAAATACATGACCTCAAGATACCATCACTTCCTAAAGCCTATATCCTACCCTCACACAAACAAAGCTAGAGAAACTACAAAAACACCAAAGAAAGGGACTGGGGCGAAAAAAAGTAAAACAGTCAAAATATATAAAAGATATATAAGATTAAACAAGAATTTATAAGGGAATAAGGAAACTTAGCCTGCCGAAAAAAAAATCCGGTGTGGTTTTTTTCCGGTGATGGTCAACAGCGGCACAACCGACGGTCTGCGGCGGCTGTGGTTTTTATCTTCGATAAGAAAATTAAAAAGTTTGTAACATTCAAACTTTTTATTAAACGGTAGGGAGTGCGGCACATACATAAAAGTCTTATATCTTCGATAAGGAAAAAAATAAAAAGTTTGTAACATTCAAACAAAAACATATCTAATGGTGGCTTTTATACAATTTCCATACTTGACGAACAAGCTTTGCTTTAATTTCCATCTCACCAGCTTCCGTCCCAATCACGCCAGTCAATCGTATAATCTGAAGCATCTTGCAAAACACGCAAAGACTTGGGCAAAGACTCATAACTTGAGGGCATAGCTGTGATAACAGTATGCCCTATACTACTTAAATAATATATAGCCTGTGACACATCTTTATCTGTTAATATAACAAAATTGCATGTTTTTCCCGGTCTAGTTGCCATTAATAAAATATCGACTAGCATGACATTGTCAAAATAACTTTATATACTTCTAAGCATAGTTAACGTTTTTAGGTTAACTATAAATGCACTAAACCCTAAACCCTAAACCCTAAACAAAATAAATGCACTAAACCCTAAACCCTAAACCCAAGACATGAGTTAACTTTGAGGCACATTTATTAAAAATTGTTATGTTTTCATCTGCTTTTTTTAAGTTGTAATATGGGATATCGACGCCTTTCTACTTCCTAGCAAAGGATACAACGATACCCAAAAATTGCACCAGTTTGTAATGACTAGCATATTTGAATTAGTTTGTAAGGTAATTACTACTCGTGAAAGGTTTATGGTACATGCATTTGGGCCGAAGACTACACTTCCAAAGGATCTTAGTAAGGACGGGGGGAAGCGAGGGGGGGATCCAATATTTTATAACTTCAAATTCACGAAAGACAAAGAAAAAAAGCAACACAATGACATAGACATTGCATATCATAATATTATTAATGGCAACTAGACCTAGAAAAACATGCAATTTTGTTATATTAAGAGATAAAGATGTGTCACAGGCTATATGTTATTTAAGAAGTATAGGGCATACTGTTATCACATCTATGCCCTCAAGTTATGAGTCTTTGCCCGAGTCTTTGCGTGTTTTGCGAGATGCTTCAGATTATACGATTGACTGGCCTGATTGGGAAACGGAAGCTGGTGAGATGGAAATTAAAGCAGCGCCTGTTCGTCATGTATGGAAATTGTATAAAAGCCACCATTAGAGATGTTTTGTTTGAATGTTACAAACTTTTTATATTTTTTTCTTATCGAAGATATAAGACTTTTATGTATGTGGTTCACTGTTTCAATTCCAATTTAAGCTTTAATTTTTGGTTTTAGTTTGGTTCTAAATTATTGCATGTACATTTAATTGGTAGGATCATTATGTACAAATTTGTCGTCATATACAAAGGAGAATGAGTAAAAGACAAATGAGGCGTGTGGCATTATAAAAATAGTTTTATCAAAACCCTGTGTTTCACACATTAGGACTTTTTTCTCTTATATCTATTAGTACATTTAAACGTCCTTTTACAATATACTTTTGAGTTTAACCTACCGTATTTGACTTAAGTATTTGAAACAAAGCTTTTATAAACACAAACAAAAATTTACAAAGCTTTTATAAACACAAACAAAAATTTACAAAGCTTTTATAAACATAAAGTATTTAATTTAATAACTCAAAAAGTATTTTGTTTACAAACAAAGTACTTTGTAACTTTGTGACACAAAACTTTGTTTAACTTTGTGATAAAACACATACACACTTTATGTAAATAGTTTGTAACTTTTTGTAAATACTTTGTAACTTTGTGACACGACAGACACTTTTTAAACTTTGTCACAAAAAGAAAGAGTATATCTAACACAAAGTATTTCAAATACTTTGTCACAAAGTTTGTATCAAAAGTTTAAAAAGTATTTGACAATAACCACCATAAAACGAACAATAACCACCATACCCATCTTGTGGCCAATACCTTCCAATCTTTAAATCTTGAACAACCGTTGTTCTTGGTTTTTGTTTCGTTTAGATTATAGAAAAACAAAAAGGTTTATTTCTTGGTAGATCCCGCCATTAAAAAGTTCGAGCCGAAACCAATGAATAAACAAACCACCACCAAAATCACTACCAGGGACAGATTTACGAAGAAAAAAATGTTAGGATTTAACATTCTAGGTAACCAGTTTAGCTACGAGTGCACAGCGGAATGGATCTAGTTAAGGCACATAGAATTAACACTTAATAAAGTAAATAATTATAATAAAGTAAATATTTACTTACCTCTTTATCTTGAACTTGAAACGAGTAGCGGTTAAATTACCGCCTCTACGGTTGTTCACACAAACACGCCAATCGGGTATGAGTTGATTGCTAGTCTACCTTCACGAACCAAACACCTTGTATTATTCCGGAATCCAAACACACCAATTAAGCTTGAACCGAAAACCAATAAAACCCTAATTAGGGTTTTTACCAAAAACCGAATAACTGAATAACCAAAGAAACCCTAAAGTGGGTTCGTTTGTGGTCGTATGCCGATGAGATCCCATAAGGGATTATTGATTTCTGATCATGACACATAGGAGAAAAAGGAATAATATTAAACCATGTAAATATCTATCCATTCATATCATATGTATGCATGAAAGATCATGCATAGGTATATATGCCACATGCTGCTGATTACATATAACCAGGAGGAAAGAAAATAGATTTTACTTAGGGTTGTATATCGCATGACTACCAGGGTATACGAGGTGTCGTATGTATTTTGTTTGTTATGAATTAATAATTATCAGGAGGAGAGGGGGTGTTTATATAGCCACCTAACCCTAGTTGTAGATCAACTAGGATACCCTCATAATTCTTATCACAATACAACTCTCATCCCTTATCTCCTAAATTGATTCCAAAACCCCCTTCTAGAAGCTATATGGGTTGGTCAACAAGTGACACCCACAAGGTTCGGGTTTTTGACAATTTTAGTCCATTCGTTTTATAATTTAAATATTCGTTATACTAGTTAAACAATTAACGGTGAATAACGACTATTTAAATATTATCATGAAGTAAAACATACTCTATGTGTTTAATGCGTGTGCCCCCAATAGGCTCACATATTCGTAACGTATACGTGCTAGCCGACTACCATAATCCAACAGCTCCCACTTGGGAGTTGGAGTAGCACCTAACACTTATACCTATAATTGGCAAAGTCTAGCAACCCACACAATTATGTTTACATTAGGAATATTATGAGATAATAGTTTCAAGAACAATCTCAGCTTATAATGGTTAGTAAATTTCTTGCTTTATAATCATCCTTTGGTTACAAATACCGTTAAACGATAGATATGGATCCTAAGTCATTCCATATAATTTAACATTATGTTTCTCGTTATAGAAATAATTCAGATTTACCAAATGTAATCAAGAATCATCTTGCATTACCCTTTGGGTACGGCCATACAATTATCTGATTAATTCTTGAGAGGCACCATGGTATCTTTCTACAATTTAAACAATTGGAGAAACAAATTCTTTATTGACTACAAGTATTGTAGATGCTTCTTCACATTACTTCCAAAAATAGCCTTTATGACTACCTTATTTAGGATAGCGTTTGACTTATAATCAAAAAGTGATATCCACACATGCAGAACTTTGCTTGCATCTCAAGTCTAAGGATGACTTTTAAACCATTTTCGACATTTACTCATGACGAGGATCCAAAAGTAAATTCTCAAAGGTTTGGTATCCAATATGCGTCCCTTGTGAATACACATGAGTTTTGTGGGAACAATCCATATATTCTAAAAATATAGCCAACACTCACATTTGCCTTACATAACAATATTCCCATATTGTTAACCGACAATGGACACATTTAGAATGATAAAATCATTCAAGGATTAAACATGCAAATATAGGATAACAATTATTATATGTATGAATGACAAATACCACGTATCTTCATTCATCAGAAAGTAAAAATTGTTTTACAATCCCAATTATCCATATACTAAAACAGATATACATGAAACTAATTAGCAAGTTGAAGTCCAGTGTTTCCAACATTCTCAACTCTTCCTTTACAAGGCAGCTAAAAAGTTATCACAATAAACTTTCTGAATACTTGTTTCAAATTCACATATTGTGAAAGATTTGAATAATAAGATGAGTGTCTTATTGTTCACGTGCATACTATTGCAAGAGTCATACTATAGACAAGGTAATAGTACCTTTTACAGGGTATTTGAATTCAACAACATACCTATCTCAAATAGTCATCTTTATAGTTTCTTAAAATGTAAAGTATTCTCATTCTTTAATGTGTAATGCAACAATTGTCTTAGCTGAGCATATCTAGTTAGCAGATTTATCATAAATGATGAAATCCTTCTTCAAATATAATTGATTATTTTCTAGCATCAGTTGTACACAAACAACATTATGCCTTATATAATTCATAAACACTTGTATTTAATAGTCATCTAAACTCTCTCAATTAGATATTGTTATCTAAATACTCTCAATTAGATATTGTTGTTGTTAGCTCATCTTGCTCTCATGCAAAAGTAACAATCAGTCTCATACACAATATAATATATATACATAATGAATCCTTAGTTATAAACACAAGGTCTCCATCCATGTAACAAATTATATCAAGTGAAATATACCATTTAAGACTTGCTTCAATGATATATTGCATTGTGTTGGACTTTATTTTCGCATACATTTATCTTAATAAACATATATTCCAATGTCGTTTGTTTTATCCTAAAATTCCATGAGAGTCCCTAAATGAATAGATCTTTGCAGCCTATAACGGATAATAGCCAAACTGTATAAATACAAATGACTATATAGAAACACTAATTATTAATACTATATATTGATGTGGAATCTCAACACAAGCACTAAGAAAAACAATGTATAACTAAATAACAACTTCTACAGATTACTAACTATTTTGATATGTTGCTATGAGATATCTTGAGGACGTATATCTAACTATGCCCAAGGGGATCCTTTTATAAACGTCCTCGCAAATGTAATCATTAAGGAAAGAGTCTTAAATTTTAATTGCCATATTTCAAATATAAGACTCATAACCCTTTTATGATCACACATCGTCCTCGCCAAGGTAATCATCCAGGAAAGAGTTATGAACCTTAATTTGACTTATTTAAGATTCAAGAAATCATTGTATGACAATTAGATATCTTTATATAATTAATACGTGCAGAAAAGAAAGATTTAATCATAGTCAATTGCTTGAGTAAGATCAAAATTCTTATCATCAGTCAGGCATTAATATGTATACAATTTTGTCCTTATGAGCCTTTCTTCAAAAGAAACTAATTCTAACATCACAGGTTTACCTTTGTAAAGATCATAATCAAGCTCAAAACTTGATTGGCTTTTTAAGGACAGCATCTTATCAATCATAAATCAGAGACTTTTAACATAACAGAAAAATTTTTTTTTTATAAAAAAAATAAAAAAAAAAGATTCAAGATATGATAAGTATCTTAGCAATTATCAGTTTGAAATATCCTCTAATTTGTATTCTCACATTGGATATTAAATATCCAATCAAGTGACGAGTGCATCCTGCGGATTATGAATGTGAGTTTCTTATAATGTTGGTTCGACAATTCCATTTAAACTTATTGTGCATTAGCAAGTGGGATTTAGAAGGTTAGTATTTTGTTTCTTGAATATCTTCAATATTTTTAGGTGCTCCCACTTACTTTTGTAAGTAGAACTTCAAAATTCTCTAAATACCAAGTATTTAAGCAACAATAAATTGTATTTAAATGGGACAAGAAAATGCATTTTACAGTTCTTATCTCTAGCTTGTTAATAATATGCTTCATAAGATATTAACAAATTTAGAACTTTAATTAAAACATAATGGGATTTATCTCAATCCAACCGCTTTTGTCTGATTACCTTCAGGTTAGAAATTATTTTGATTGTAATCATGACTCAACGCACAATTCTAACCTTGATTAGAGATTTTGGAGTATGTACGTCACATTTAAGTTATCCAAAAACCAAACAAATGAAATATAGTTTGTTTCATCATATTAGACATACCATAATAATGTGGTATTCTACGAGAATTAGAATTGTGAGACTACATCAAAATTCCATTAGACAACTTAATTCTCTTTAGGTCAAATGCTTGTCAATTAGGTCAAGCCAAATTGAATACACAGTATTTTAAAACCAAGTGCATGCTATAATGTATATTTCTTGAATTAAGCAAGAGCTCTTTGTTCATGTGTTCACAAGAAGACAGAACAATTCAAGAATTCCATGTTCTTGTGTTTACAAGAAAACAAAACATGTCAATTATACATTATAAGTCTTTGAATAATTCAAGGACCTCATGTTAACTCTATGTTCATGTGTTTCAAGAAAACAGAACATGTTAAGTTATACGTTACAAGTCTCCGAATAATTCAAGGACATCATGTTAATGTGTTAACAAGAAGACATAACAATTCAACTACTTACTTTATGTTATGAGTCATTGATAAATTCAAGAACTTTATAATTATGTCTTAGCAAGTAAACATAATTATTCTAACTAAAGTAATCATGAACGCAAACTCTTGTTCAATAGTAATCATGATTATTATCATGAACCATGATTATATTGACTAAATCATGTAGTCAATTAGATGAAGTAGTTTTATTTTATATCTTTGACTTTTAATGTAATAGGACAATAAACATCCTTCGTGTTTAAGTCCTAGTAGATTGATTAGCTTCCTTACCTTGCGGTCAAGAGAAACCAATAATCATATTGTTATATGTTGTTCCTTGCACACATTTAAGATTTCTCCCACTTGTGTACGGGACAACATTATCTAAGGTAAACAAACAATACGACAAGCGCGCAATTGTATAAACAATATGATAGAGTCATAGATATTACAAGCAGATTTCAAACTATAATGTTTAATAAGGAATTGTGGATTATTATTCTATAGATAACATTTCGGAAAGCAACCTCAGATATGGAACTTGTTATCATATAAAATAAAATGCAATCTTAACTTTAAACATGTGTTTGTTCATATTCGGAAAGTAATTAATTATTTCAAAGCAAGCTAGAAATAATATGGGCAACTATTAAGGAAATAAATCTTGTAGCTCCCACTGAATTTGACACCATTACAAGAATGTCATTTCAGTAATATAAAATGCAAAACTCCCACTGGATTTGTCAACATTGTAAGTGTTACATCACCAGTAGAAATCAAATAGCAATTTATTTACTTTCCTATTCTCTTAGAATGCCTACAAGTAGCAATGTACTTAAGTATTGTGTAGAGAATATGAAATTCTACTTGTGTAGATGAGGGACTAGCCATTCATGCTCTCATTTAACTTGAATATTAAGCATGCAATTCCTCCTATATCGTCTGCATAGCCACAAGGGTATTTAGCACCTTAAGGAATAAAATGAGTCTAAGAAAAATACCCAGCGGATATGCTAGTAATTTCTTTGCTCATTGCGGTTTAAACTCATACATCGTGACAAGTGCAAGATGTCATATATTTTGGTAGCTATAGACAAAATGTTCTCTAGTTACTCAAAATATTTTATCTTTCAATTATTTCAAAGCCGAAAAGAAGGGTAATGAAAGACAATGAGAAATGAGTTTAATGTAATTGATAATTTTCAATTATAATCCTATCTTATTCTTGTCAACCAATGAGTATAGATAGAAGTAATGTCTCACTCTTCTTACTAGGAAAAGAGACTGTTTGTCTTTTGAAGAAAAACAAACTTTCGTTTACGAATTATGTTGCAAAACACAATTAAACAGAACATAGAAAGTTCAATTTAGTATTTTCGATAATTAAATTCTTAATAGAATTAACTACCCAATTAATTTACTAATTAAGACTAAGATCCAACTTGACCTCCTACTTGTTAACCAGAGGTCTGACCAGTGAGAAAACAAGTAGGGCAAGAGGTAAGCGTCGAGCGTTAATTGCATTTTAATGCAACTCTTAGATTTATGATACTGGTCAAAACATTAGTCAGCATGTAATAATGTTAAGAGCATGTTTAGTATCATCTTATGCCTCGGGTCCAGGGTCTGACCAAGAGACTCGAATTAAGTCGACCAAACGAGAACGTGTAAAAATCGTCAAAGGTCTGACCAGTAGGCGAAATTCACCATGGGTTGGTAGGGGTCCAGGGTCTGACAAAGAGACTCAAACCAATTGCACGTGTTCTACGGTTGGATGGCATAGACTTAAAATTTTCAAAGGGGTATGCACATAAATGTGTAAAAAGCGTGTACAGAGAGGCATGCAAAACAACTTTGTATCACTGTTTTTAAAAACCTTTAGTAATGACACTGTAGTGACATGCCATGGTTCACGGTAACTCCAATCGAACGCACAAAGAAGAGGAGAAACAGGTCAGCGCGAAGCATATTAAAAACCTTATTTCTTTAGGGAATTACGTAAAAACGACCCGCCTTAAACTTCTCTTATAATTTGTTCTAGTGGATGAGCCGTACTTCCCATGAGTCCATAGCGTCCAGTTTTTAATCTTGAAATCAAGTTTCATATTTTATAGTCTTATTAATTTTCTCAAAAATCAAATTTTGCACGAAACAAATAATAGGTCACAATGAGCATGTATTTAAACGTGTAATTAATAGACTAGTTTTAATATCATCTTTCTTTAGGTATTAGTCTGTATTGCATACAATTTAGGCATGTAGACGAGTAAACAAGTAAATTATGCATAAGACAAATACATAAGATGACATTAAATTAACAAGTAAACATGTAAAATCCGAGTTCTCTAGCGAGTCTTCCCCAATTGGAGAACCATAAGACCCTCACTAGGTTTTCATCAATGTGTCTAGATCGCCCCATTCATCACGAGAGTGATTGAGTAGGTCTTATGGCCGGATAGGTAAACACAATTAGACTAAATATGTAAAAGATCTAGTTTCCAAAAATAAAAGATTTTAGTTCCCATAACTAAAATCAAGATCTTTTAAATATATAGTGTGATTTTAATAAAAGGAAACAGACATACTAAATTAACAAGTTTAATTTTATTCCCTTTTTAGCAATCAAAAGTAATCAAGATCTAGATCTATAAATATTATTTAATTATGGCAAGGATTTGCATGATCTTTGCCATATTTGCAAGAAAACATTAAATAAAATATCAAGCGCAGCAGATCAAGTTATATGAATTCAATCTAGGCGTGAACAATCAAGACATGACATAATTCAAAAAGTGTAACCCTAATGCCAAAACGAGTTGACTCGTGATGCCACTGATTGGGATTTAACATTTTAGGTAACCAGTTTAGCTACGAGTGCACAGCGGAATGGATCTAGTTAAGGCACATAGAATTAACACTTAATAATGTAAATAATTATAATAAAGTAAATATTTACTTACCTCTTTATCTTGAACTTGAAACGAGTAGCGTTTAAATTACCGCCTCTACGATTGCTCACACAAACACGTCAATCGAGTATGAGTTGATTGCTAGTCTACCTTCACGAACCAAACACCTTGTGTTATTCCTGAATCCAAACGCACCACTTGATCTTGAACCGAAAACCAATAAAACCCTAATTAGGGTTTTTACCGAAAACCGAATAACCGAATAACCAAAGAAACCCTAAAGTGGGTTCGTTTGTGGTCGTATGCCGATGAGATCCCATAAGGGATTATTGATTTCTGATCGTGACACATAGGAGAAAAAGGAATAATATTAAACCATGTAAATATCTATCCATTCATATCATATGTATGCATGAAAGAGCATGCATAGGTATATATGCCACATGCTGCTGATTACATATAACCAGGAGGAAAGAAAATAGATTTTACTTAGGGTTGTATATCGCATGACTACTAGGGTATATGAGGTGTCGTATGTATTTTGTTTGTTGTGAATTAATAATTATGAGGAGGAGAAGGGGTGTTTATATAGCCATCTTGTAGATCAACTAGGATACCCTCATAATTCTTATCACAATACAACTCTCATCCCTTATCTCCTAAATTGATTCTAAAACCCCCTTCTAGAAGCTATATGGGTTGGTCAATAAGTGACACCCACAAGGTTCGGGTTTTTGACAATTCTAGTCCATTCATTTTATAATTTAAATATTCGTTATACTACTTAAACAATTAACGGTGAATAACGACTATTTAAACATTATCGTGAAGTAAAACATTCTCTATGTGTTTAACGCGTGTGCCCACAATAGGCTCACATATTCGTAACGTATACGTGCTAGCCGACTACCATAATCCAACAAAAAAAACATATAAACCTATAAAAAACTTAGATCTAACAAAAATGCATGAGTCGGACTTAACATTAAAAAGAAGAAACATCAGAAAAAGGGCTTTTATTGACACAAATTTTAATGACGCGTAAAAAAAGTGTAAGTGAGAGTATATTTTTACTTACACTTTTCAAAAAAGTGTAATCAAAATTCTAGTTTTGCCCAAAGTTAATTTTGTTAATTTTTGAGAAGTGTAAGCAAAAATCTCATCCAAAAGTGTGAGCAAAACTCTGATTTATACACACACTATACAAAGAGTGAGAAAAACTGTAGTTTTACTCACATTTTTTGAAAAGCGTAAGCAATAACCTTACTTTTACCCGCACATTTTAAAAGAGTGTGAGTGAAACTTTAACTTGTATGTAAGGCTAACCGCGGTCCGAAAACCGATTTGGTCAACAACACGGGACTGAGGACTAAACCGGACGAAAACCGATTTGGTCCAAAACACAGGATCGAAGATCGAACCGAAATGTTCGGTCCACGTATGGGTCGGTGCAGTCTAGTTCGGATTGTCGCTCCAGTCTAATTTCGGTTTTAGTACGTTTTTATAGATTGTTTGATGTTCTTGTACGTTTACAGACATTTTTCGTTCTTTTTTTACGTTTTCATTTGCTTTTTTACGATTTCGTTTAGTTTTTACGTTTTCGTATGTTTCCGAAAAAAAATGTAAAAAAATTAAATATATATTAGTGCCTTTTTGAGTAACTGAAAGATACTGCACAACAATGTATATATTAGTGAAGCAAGTGTGACCAATATAAATGTAAACAAACCATATTTTTTGAATATGCTGAACTGGCCATGAACACTGAAATCCATGTCATCGATTTATATTAAAAATACTATTTGGGATCTTACAGACATTATCTTCAATCATTGCCTCGTCTACCATCTCACACACACAGAACATTAGGCTGCGTTTAGTTGGAGAAAAACACTTTTGTTTTCCACAAAATATTTTGTGGAAAACAAGTAAAACACAGATCGCGTTCATTTCGTCATTTTCCAACAAAATTCTCTACAAAACACAAAATTCATATTTTCTCCATTTATACACAAAACTAGAAAACAATTTTATTTTGTTTTCCCCGTTTTCCTTTTATAACACCCATATCTATTTTCCCATTATTTTCTACTTTTTATACGTTTTTATAAGTTTTTTGATGTTTATGTACGCTTACAGATATTTTTTACGATTTCGACAGTTTTTTTACGTTTTCGTCCGTTTTTTTTTACGTTTTCATCCGTTTTTCTTTTTTTTACGATTTCTTCTGTTTTTTTACGATTTCGTCCTTTTTTTGCTATTTTGTTCGTTTTTTTTCGATTTCGTCATTTTCTTGCGATTTCGTCCGTTTTTTTGCGATTTCGTCCGTTTTTTTACGTTTTCGTCCATTTTTTACGATTTTGTTCGTTTTATATGATTTCGTCTGTTGTTTTACGATTTCGTCCGGTTTTTTTACGTTTTCTTTTGGTTTTTTTGATTTCGTCCTTTTTTTACGATTTCGTCCGTTTTTTTTACGATTTCGTCCGTTTTTACGATTTCGTCCGTTTTTTTGCGATTTCGTCCGTTTTTTACGATTTCATCTATTTTTTTACGATTTCATCCTTTTTACGTTTTCGTCCGTTTTTTTACGATTTCGTCCGTTTTTTACGATTTCATCTGTTTTTTTGCGATTTCATCCGTTTTTTACGATTTCGTCCTTTTTTACGTTTTCGTCCGTTTTTTTACGATTTCGTTTGTTTTTTTACGATTTCGTCCGTTTTTTATAGTCGAAAACGTAAAAAACTGACGATGACATAAAAAACAAGAATAAAACGTAAAAAACAGACGAAATCGTAAAAAAACGGGCGAAAACTTGAAAACGGACGATCCAGAAGAAGAACTTATATGGAGC
>BQNB010129638.1:0-16050 GCA_026074375.1 Tanacetum coccineum
GGTGTTTCAGACTTAGTTCAGATGTATGTCGCAACAAGCACTACCAAGTTACGCCATAACCAAGTCTGAAACGATTTTTTATATATATATTTCACACACGTTACGCCGTAACCAAATGACTGGTTACGCCGTAACCAAATGACTGGTTACGCCGTAACAACAGTCAATCAATCATGCAAACACTCAGAAAAGGGAGAAGAACAGAAGGTTCAAGCAAACATACAAGCACAAACAAACACACACATATCAATAAAAAATAACAAAAACCGTTCTCCGGCAACGGCGCCAAAAACTTGATGTGTAATTTCTTTTAAATATAAACTGCGTCAGGTTTTACATTTATAAACCCCTAACTACCTTAACTATTCATACGCGCTAAAGAGCAGTGTACCCTATCGTGTATAATGTAGTGATTGGTAAGTACGCGTGTCGACCCAAAGAACGGTTTGTGTCTCTAATCGTCTAATTGATTTTATTATTTTACCTAAGAAAGCCGGAAATAAAGCTTGATTTGAGTTGCTGAATTTATTGTGGAGTTGTTTTGGTGGTAAGCCTAGCTTGTCGAAAAAGGAGTTGGTATAGTGGTGGACAACTAGAAAGGAAAAACGTAATTAATTACTATGATCTCCTGTGCTATGTTTACCGGCAATCTAAATGCCACTTATCTTATGAGATACTTTTAATCCTAAACATGTGATCTCCTCATTAGCTATCACTCTTAACAAAGTATTAAAATTAAAGGATCGCCTTTTATCGTCAAAGCTGAACCACCAATAAATATTGGTCTTTCATTGGAGAATTGAAAACGGCTAAGTGAGAGGGTCTCTTTACACTAAGATTCTTGCAGCCTAAATGTAATACAAACACAGAGCACAAGGATCATTTAAATGCATTACATTAAAAAATAAAGAAAGTCATAAACAACGGGATCATAAATTAATAATCAAAGAGATAATAAAATAATTAAATACCAAAAACAAATAATAACGCACAAATAATAACAGAACAACAATAAATTAAACCGCGTGATCTGCTCAATCAAAATAATAATAGAATTAAATTGATCATAATAAATTGAAGTTTTGTTACAAATTGTGTTAAATTAATGCTCTCGATCTTCTAGTCGAACGTCATGACAAACCTCTATATCTTACTGCGTACAATAATATTCTTCTATTCTTTCTTGTCGGCTCCACCCCACTGATTGTGTCGGCTCCACCCCACTGATTGTATATCGAATGAATTGATATCATTCGCTTTATATAGAAAATAAGAATTTTAGGCAATGTATGAGTTAGGCCCCTGGAGGTTGAGGTGTAATATGAAACTTCATATTATTTTGCACAATATTAGTCCATGTGATTTTACAGCGTAACCAAATACATGGTTACGTCGTAACACTTCTGACGCGGCTTTCTTTCTTTATGTGATAATTTTGGTTACGGCGTAATAAATAATCACGTTGCGCCGTAACCCTTAGTCGGCAACAATATAATTTTCATAATAAAAGATTACGGCGTAACTATATGGGACGTTACGGTGTAAAGCCTCGTCAGCACCGAATCTTCGTATTAAATAAATGATTACGGCGTAACCCTGCGGGACGTTACGCCATAATGTCTTCAAAGCTTCTAAATCGGCATCATTAATTATTAAAAATATAGTACCCCTACTAAATAATATAGTAGTGGTACTATTCTTCATATTGGAATTTGAGCTACATCCTGTAGAAATTTAGTAGCTCTCCATAAATTTTAGTACCTCTACTAAATAAATTAGTATTGTGATGTGTATTTTGTTTTAAGAAATTATTTGCCAAGTTTTAAATTTATAAAATTCGAATACCGATACACGCACTAACGGACAGAGAACCCGGTCGTATATAGTGCAATAGTTTAGTAAATTCGAGGTCATCCCAAGAGCTAAGGTTAAATAGTTTTAGTTTGATTATTGTCACGAAAATCGTTTTAAGATTGATTTTAATAAATACGGAAAGTAAATGCGATAAAATAAATAGATAGAAAATATGAGGGAGAAAGGCGTGCTAACCAAACTATTTCATTACTAGTGCTATGATTATATTTTCCTGTGCAATGTTCAGTTACAAGTTCTATTAATGGCTCTAATGTCGACAGACCCGAATTTACATTTGAGGTCTGTCCTATACTTACTCTGCGATCCCACATTCCCTTATGATCACACGAGCAGGGCATCCAAGCTTGCAGTGATAAATTCCCAACTACCTTTAATACCAATCTATAATCTATACCGATTATAAAACCCTCTCTAAAAGAGTTCCTATGCGTTTTAATTATTTAATGTGACAAATACGGTAATATGTTTAATTCCTACACTAGGGATAGATGTCAGTCTACCCTAGTACCCCACTAATCCGAAATTCAACATGGTAAGTCTAATATCAGGATTAATAAGATCCAAGTCACCCTCTATACTACCAAAACATGGGGATCAATGAAAGGCTATAAGGATATAACATAACCATAATTGAACAGGAAATCATAACTATCACAACAATAACAACATGGTTAGGCCAACACTAGGAGTGCTTAGCCGCTCATAACAATAGCAATGCAAGAATTAATGAATAAAGACATGGATTGAATCATTATAATTCTTACAGGGTATGAAATGAATGATTAAATACAATAAGTATGCTAGTGGCTTCTCCCTTGGACCCTCTGATGAAATGCTTCGAACCCTAGGGGTTTGGTTCACCCCTTAGAAATGTAAGTAAAGTGGTGGTGGTGAGTGATACAGAATGAGCAGGAGGAGGGTTCTATTTATAGGCTTCGAAATGTTTACGGCGTAACCTTTATGAGATGTTACGCCGTAATCTTGCTACGTAAGCACCTAATCTTCTAGGCAAAATATGATGTTACAGCGTAACCTTGTCACCTATGTTACGCCATAACGCTGAGTCAGACACGTCATCTTGTAAATTTGAATGTTGCAGCGTAATCTTGGAGACACATTACGCCGTAAAGTACGCGATGACTCATTTCTTCATTTAAATTATGTTACGGCGTAATCCCTCAGGGGTGTTGCGCCGTAATAGCCTTGAATACTGCATTTCTTGTCCAAATCCCTTGTCTTTTGCTAAAATGCTCACTTGGTCCCTGAAAACTGAATATCGACAATTAAGTATCGTTTTCCTATATTAATTGCATATTTGTAAGCATTTCTATAGGGAATTTGATACTAAAATATATCAATTATCTGATGTTATCAAATATACCCTCATTTGACTTCTACTTGCCCTCAAGTAGAACCGTTTAGAATAATTCATAAAAAGATTTTCCCGATTTAACTCGAAGGAATGAATCTATAAATTACTTATGCTAGAAAACATCAGAGTCGAACACCTCACAAAAAGG
This sequence comes from Tanacetum coccineum, assembly GCA_026074375.1. Taxonomy (NCBI): domain Eukaryota; kingdom Viridiplantae; phylum Streptophyta; class Magnoliopsida; order Asterales; family Asteraceae; genus Tanacetum; species Tanacetum coccineum. The sequence continues at coordinate 3,396 of BQNB010129638.1, forward strand.
GGATTGAAAACACTCTCCTCTATAACTAATCTAAGTGTTTCATTTTTAGGTGATCGTTCAATTGTACAGTCATAACATGTATGTTATCATAAGCTTGAAAAGTACACAAGTCACTACCAACTAGAATTATAGTCTAAACAGTCTCCAAGGCAACATGGGTGACATTTGGTATATTGGGTGATATAAAGGGTAAGGATAGACATGGGATACACTTTAAATGGTTGTTAAGATAAAAACACGAAACAAATAGTCTAAAGTAATCTAAGGCTGCCATAACTAGCTACTGTCCATCCAAGGTCCAAAAGTCCGAGTTTGAAAACCTGATCTTCAATAATGAGCTACTAGCTCCATTCTTTATACTTGTTGATATGGCTTGGTGCAATAATGGGCTACTAGCTCCATATATTTTTATTTTATTTTGCACCATGTTTACATTTTTTAGCATATGGGTGGCTTTTTAGTTGCCCTCTCTTTTCTACTTTTTCTTCATGATAAATATGCAAATGTCACAGGAGTTGATATCTTTAATTATTTCCCCTGCAACATCCGATATTATACGCACATCCCCCCACTTGAGATGAACAACATTGAAAGTGGTGATACATGGGGGTCTTTATAGATCATAGCTTATTGGTATTCCACGAATGCATACAATTCTCGAATGCATACTTATTGGTATTCTACGAATGCATACAATCCTCGTCAACATTCCCCCAAACCATGGACTTAAGTAGCCGGAGATTTCAACACAAAGAAAACTAAAGACTACATGGTAGGCTAAGGCTAAATGGTGTAACGAAATATATAGGGTTTAAACAGGATTGGCTTGACAAGGTGATCTAGCGGTATCTTGCACTAATAATGAGTGCAACAAGGGTTTTACACGGGGAGGTCAACGAGTCAGTGTGACAAGTCGATAAACACACACATATATAGGCTTTTTGGTTGATTTCCTAAAAAGTTGCCCTTTCAAATAGTCTTTTCCAACTAACCAATTAGGTCTCAACAAGATGTACATGCCAAGTTCTAAAGTCTACAATACTACCGGAACTCTCATGTATCTAGTGGGTTTTATGTATAATAGATGAAAACGGAATATTAGGCTTAACCTCACCAAATTAATTATAGGATAATAATGTGCACGGCAAAGATTTAATTTAGTTTAGTAAGAAAAACATGTCAAAATTTTAAGATTGGCATTATTTTTTAAAGAAAACTAGGAAATCGAAGGCAAATATAGATCAAGTGGTAATTCTACTCCCATCCTCCCTACTTGGTTTGTACAATGTCCATATTGTACATTAAGGAAATGAAAATAATAATATAAGAGTAGAATTTAAAACAAAAGACTCCCCTGAGTGTTGCTCTCTTCTCCGAGTGATGACTTGCAAAAGATGACTTATTGCCAAGTGTCAATAGAATAACCTCGTTTCCCCTGAAATCATTAGACAAAGAGTATTCAACATTAATAGATAAATATACATTACAATCTAACTCACTTTCATAGAAATCATGGTTGCATTTAGCATATGCAACAAGCCTTTTAAACCACTTGGTAGCCCAACTGGACGAGTAAAGTCTCGTCAGGGTTTCCAGGGAACACACCCACAAAGTTCTACTACTTATACACGGTTATTGCAAATGTTTCCAATTTATTTTTAGTTTTCAGAAAAGGTTTGCGGTGTAACCATGGGATTGGTTACACCGTAAACATGTGGATTTAAAAATTTTAAGTTTTAAACTAAGAAGGTTACGGCGTAACAAGTACAGGCCTTTACGCCGTAATAATATCTGTTACGGCGTAACCAATGGGGTTACGCCAATACAGAACCTTACTACCACATGAATACGAGTCGAAGAGACATTGAATTCTACTTTCTTATAAAGAGAACCTGCAAAATAAAGTTAGAAACCAAAATCCAGCTAATATTCAAATTCTTAATTGTATTTTATTAATTAAAGACGGGTTGTCTCCCGACAAGCACTTTTGTTTATTACCGAGTCTTTAAGTTAGACTCAAGACGTTCTACGTCTTTATGTGGATCCCTCTTCCCCTGTCTAATTCCTTACGGATCATTTCCCTGAATCTTGACCCATTTTCTCTTCCTAATGGCAAAGCATCCGTTAATTCCTTAGTGACACAGATGAAACTTTGGCCAGTGTCAAACGAGTATCTTTTTACTTTAAAAGTCTCTACGTGAACCATTGGTGGGTCATACTCTTTTATATCGATTCCAAGTTGTCGCCTTTCCTCCTCTTCTGATTTATGATCATGCCACCAATAGGTATTATCCCCTTAAACTTTCCTACAATTTTCCCATATATTGTCTAACAAATGTCCTTTTTTTCCTATTCCTAGGTCATATTCATCAGCTAATTGGTTAATTTCAAGGTCGAACATCCATTATAGTCGTCAAAACTTCTTTCTCTCGGGCCTTTTACTACATCATCTCAAAAACAATCAATTAGCCATGATTTAAGTAGGGTTTTCTTTACTGGTTCGCTTATGTTTGTGTGTCCTACTTTAGTCAATAGCCAATCCTTAAAGGGGTAGTCTTTGGGTCTAGGATTGAGATTCTCATAGATCGAGACAGACTTTGATTTGGATTGGTATTTCACCATTCTTCAAACCTATCGTCCCAAATCAATCCTTTCACTTGGTTTTCTCCGTATTTTACTAGGAGGAATTCAGGAAAGGATAATCCGGCCCTGTTTACTCCTTTCATATCATTTTCATGGTAACAGTACCATTTCCTTAGATCTCCATCTTTATCCATTCCACAAACTTCATGACCTCCATTGCACTCTTTCATATTTGGGTCATGTCGGCCAAAATTTTAGTTTTCCATTCAGAATTTGTTTAACAGGTTTGTAGAAATGTGCGTTAGGGAGGTTTATATCAAAGTTAAGTTTTCTTGGCTTTTTATAAACCCGTCTTTGCTCTTCCACACAATAATCGTTTTAATTGTACGGATCGTCAGTTTTCTCAATCCTAGATGATGCATCAGATTGAGTATTATTTGAGTTGATCATATAAATTTCTCTGATGGGGGTCGTGAAATAGTGTATCTTTTTGTTCATATTGTAGGTAACTCTATCACCTCTAATTCCTAAGGAAATTTCCTTATTAAAGACATCTATTTCGGCATGAGTGGTTGCCAAAAATGGTCTCCCAAGAATCATGGTTTCATTACGTGTGTTTAACATATCCATAACCATAAAATCTGATAGGAATAGAAATTTGTCGATCTTGACAAGAACATTCTCAACTATTCCGATAGGAGATCTTTTTGTCATATATGCCATTTCAACGAGCATGTCAGTCTTCTTAAGTCGATCAAGTTTTAGGTGTTCGAACATGGACTTAGGTATGACATTAACGATGGCGCCTAAATCTGCCATATCATAGAAATTTAAACTTCCAATAGTGCAAGGAAGAGTAAAATTTCTAGGATTAATCTCTTTCGATGGTAATTGACATGGCAGAACTTTCGAAGACACATCATTTTCTTGAATTATTTGTGTGCATTTGTTAGAGACAAGGGATATCTCATGTTGTATGTTATTGATGGGTGTCTTTTCCTTGGCGTACATTGCTTTGCATTGGTCAACTGATGAGCAATTTATGTCATTGCCGGCTTTTGCATGAAATTCCTTTATTAGCTGCTCGATTTAGGTTTCTAAAATTTGAGAGAAGCACTTTGGTTTCATGTATTTATTTCGGCATTCTCCTGAAGTTTCTTTACCCATTCTTCCATTTCGGCCATTCTTCGAGTTGATTCTTCTAGGTGCTTGTTCATAAGCTCCTCCAAGCTAGGTCTCTTTTCTCTAAATGGGGGGCGATTGTCCATGCGAGTGTAATATCAACGTGGGACTACACGGTATTTAGCTCCATTGCTGAAAGGTGAAGATCGTCCAAACTCGCCATATTTAGCTTCTTCAACACTTTTTATTTCTTCCTTAAGAGGATAGTCTTTCTCAAGATGAGTTTCTCCGCAGTTTTGGCATCCAACTTAAATAGCGTGAACATTCTCTTTCATTTTCTTCATGTCTCGTCCAAGGTTTTCTAATTTGTTTATTATGGTAGCGATCCCTTTAGAACTACTACTACACCCAATATTTCTACTAGGGGACCCATCGTGCCACTTTTGGGAGTGGTCAGCCATAGTCTGAATTGTCATTAATGCTTGAACAGGTGTCATGCCAGGAATTGACCCTTGTACGTTAAGCAATTAGCTGTTCATGGCCCCTAAACCGTTATAGAAGATGTTTACCTTATGATGGTTATTGATGTCATGAGTGGGGCATTTATATAGGAGGTCATTATACTGTTCCCAAGCTTGGTATAATGTTTCGTCTCCTTCTTGCTTGAAGTTGCGAATTTCCTCAAGCTGTTTGGCGGTTCTTGATGGTGGACAGTACCTTTGTATAAAGGTCTTTTTTAAGAGATCCCAGGAATCGAATTGACGGTTCCTAGAGGAAGTCTATCCACCCATTTCTTAGCGGCTCCAGTCAAAGTAATAGGGAATACGCGCAACATTACAGCATCCTGTTATACGCCTGGTATGTTGAATAGGCTGACGATGTCTAAAACTCGCTCCACATGTTCATGGGCATCATCGTTCTTGTTTCTCAAAAAGGTATCTTCTCTCAGTTCCCGCATGAATAGACTTTTTATTTTGAAATTTACATTGCCTCTAATTTGCGGTTTAACCACGCCTGGTGCCTGGTTTCCACGAGTCAATGCTAGATACTGCTCCAAAGTGAGGTTATCGATTTCCCCCTCAGCCATTATGAATATCAAAATATTTAGTAAATCAAATTAAAACTCATTTTAGCTCCCCGAAAATGACACCAAAAACTTGATTCGTATTTTGTTTTAAGAAATTATTTGCCAAGTTTCAAAATTTATAAAACTCGAATACCGATACACGCACTAACGGGCAGAGAACCCGGTCGTATATAGTGCAGTAGTTTGGTAAATTCGAGGTCATCCCAAGAGCTAAGGTTAAATAGTTTTAGTTTGATTATTGTCACCAAAATGGTTTTAAGATTGATTTTAATAAATACGAAAAGTAAATGCGATAAAATAAACAGATAGAAAATATCAAAGAGAAAGACGTGCTAACCTAACCATTTCATTTCTAGTGCTATGATTACATTTTCCTGTGCAATGTTCAATTACAAGTTCTATTAGTGGCTCTAATGTCGACATACCCGAATTTACATTTGAGGTCTGTTCTATACTTACTCCGGGATCCTACATTCCCCTATGATCACACGAGCAGGGCATCCAAGCTTGCAGTGATAAATTCCCAACTACCCTTAAGACCAATCTATAATCTATACCGATAATAAAACCCTCTTTGAAAGCGTTCCCATTCATTTTTAGTATTTAATGTGACAAATGCGGTAATATGTTTAATTCCTACACTAGGGATAGATGTCTGTCTACCCTAGTACCCCACTAATCCTATATTAAAGATGGTAAGTCTAATATCAGGATTAATAAGATCCAAGTCACCCTCTATACTACCAAAACATAGGGATCAATGAAATGTTATAAGGATATCTAATATAACCATAATTGAACAGGAAATCATAACCATAACAACAATAACTACATGGTTAGGCCAGCACTAGGAGTGCTTAGCCGCTCATAACAATAACAATGCAAGAATTAATGAATAAAGACATGGATTGAATCATCATAATTCATACAGGGTATGAAATGAATGATTAAATGCAATAAGTATGATAGTGGCTTCTCCTTTGGACCCTCTGATGGAATGCTTCGAACCATAGGGGTTTGGTTTACCCCTTAGAACTGCGAGTGAAGTGGTGGTGGTGGTGAGTGATACTGAATGAGCCGGAGGAGGGTTCTATTTATAGAATTCGAAAGGTTTACAACGTAACCCTTGTGTGATGTTACACCGTAATCTTGCTACGTAAGCACCTAATCTTCTAGGCAAAATATGATGTTACGGCGTAACCTTGTCGCCTATGTTACACCGTAACGCTGAGTCAGACACATCATCTTGTAAATTTGAATGCTGCGGCGTAATCTTCATTACGCCGTAAAGTACGTGATGACTCATTTCTTCATTTAAAGTATGTTATGGCGTAATCCCTCGGGGGTGTTGCGCTATAATCTCCTTGAATACTGCATTTCTTGTCCAAATCCCTTGTCTTTTGCTAAAATGCTCACTTCGTCCCTGAAAACTGAATATTGACAATTAAGTATCGTTTTCATATATTAATAGCATATTTGTAAGCATTTCTATAGGAAATTTGATATTAATAAATATCAATTATTTGATGTTATCAAATATCCCCCCACTTGACTTCTACTTGCCCTCAAGTAGAACCGTTTAGAATAATTCATAAAAAGATTTTCTCGATTTAACTTGAAGGAATGAATCTATAAATTACTTATGCTAGAAAACATCAAAGCCTAACACCTCACGAAAAGGGGATTGAAAACACTCTCCTCTCATAACTAATCTTAGTGTTTCATTTCGGGGTGATCGCTCAGTTGCACAGTCATAGCATGTATCCTATCATAAGCTTAGAAAGTACACAAGTCTCTACCAACTAGAATTAGGGTCTAAACAGTCTCCAAGGAAACATAGGTGACATTTTGTTTATTGGGTGATATAAAGGGTAAGGATAGACATGGGATACACTTTAAATGGTTGTGAAGATAGAAACACAAAACAAATAGTCTAAAGTAATATAAGGCTGCCATAACTAGCTACTGTACATCCAAGGTCCAAGAGTCTAAGTTCGAAAACCTGATCTTCAATAATGGGCTACTAGCTCCATTCTTTATACTTGTTGATATGGCTTGGTACAATAATGGGCTACTAGCTCCATATATTTTTATTTTATTTTGCACCATCTTTACATTTTTTAGCACATGGGTGGCTTTTTAGTTGCACCCTCTTTTCTTCATTTTCTTTATGATAAATAAGCAAATGTTATAGGAGTTTATATCTTTAATTATTTCCCCTGCAACATCCGATATTATACCCACATCCCCCCACTTGAGATGAACAACGTCAAAAGTGGTAATATAGAGGGAGGGGGTCTTTATAGACCATACCTGATTGGTATTCCACGAATGCATACAATTCTCGTCCCTATTCCCCTGAACCATGGACTTAAGTAGCCGGAGATTTCAACACTAAGAAAACTAAAGACTACAGGGTAGGCTAAGGCTAAATGGTGTAACGAAACATATAGGGTTTAAACAGGATTGGCTTGACAAGGTGATCTAGGGGTATCTTGCACTAATAATGAGTGCAATAAGGGTTTTACACGGGGAGGTCGACAAGTCAGTGTGACAAATTGATAAACAACACACATATAGGCTTTTTGGTTGATTTCCTAAAATATTGCCCTTTCGAACAGTCTATTCCAACTAACCAATTAGGTCTCAACAAGATGTACTGGCCAAGTTCTAAAGTCTACAATACTACCGGCACTCTCATGTATTTGGTGGGTTTTATGTATAATAGATGAAAACTTAATATTAGGCTTAACCTCACCAAATTAATTACAGGATAATAATGTGTTCGGCAAAGATTTAATCTAGTTTAGTAAGAAAAGCATGTCAAAATTTTAAGATTGGCACCATTTTTCAAAGAAAACTAGGAAATCGAAGGCAAATATAGATCAAGTGGTAATTCTACTCCCATCCCCCCATTTGGTTTGTACAATGTCCCTATTGTACATTAAGGAAATGAAAATAATGAAATAAGAGTAGAATCTAAAATAAAAGATTCCCATGAGTGTTGCTCTCTTCTCCGAGTGATGACTTGCAAGAGATGACTTCTTGCCAAGCAACAATAGAACAACCTCGTTTCCCCTGAAATCACTACACAAAGAGCATTAAACATTCATAGATAAATATACATTACAATCTAACTCACTTTTGTAGGAATCACAGTTGCATTTAGCATATGCAACAAGCCTTTTAAACCACTTGGTAGCCCAAGTGGGCGAGTGAAGTCTCATGAGGGTTTCCAGGGAACACACCCACAAAGTTCATTTACTTATACATGGTTTTTGAAAATGTTTCCAATTTTTTTTAGTTTTTAGAAAAGGTTTGCGGCGTAACCATGGGATTGGTTATGCCGTAAACATGTGGATTTAAAAATTTTAAATTTAAACTAAGAAGGTTACGGCGTAACAAGTACAGGCCTTTACGCCGTAATAATATCTATTACTGCGTAACCAATGGGGTTACGCCAATACAGAACCTTACTACCATATGAATACGAGTCGACGGGACTTAGAATTCCACTTTCTTATAGAGAGAACCTGTAATAAAGTTAGAAACCAAAAACCAGCTAATATTCGAAATCCTAATTGCATTTTATTAATTAAAGACGGGTTGTCTCCTGACAAGCACTTTTGTTTATTACCGATTCTTTAAGTTAGACTCAAGACGTTCTACGTCTTTATGTGGATCCCTCTTCCCCTGTCTAATTCCTTACGGATCATTTCCCTGAATCTTGACCCATTTTCTCTTCCTAATGGCAAAGCATCAGTTAATTCCTTAGTGACACAGATGAAACTTTGGCAAGTGTCAAACGAGTATCTCTTTACTTTAAAAGTCTCTACGTGAACCATTGGTGGGTCATACTCTTCTATATTGATTCCAAGTTGTCGCATTTCCTCCTCTTCTAATTTATAATCATGCCACCAATAAGTATTATCCCCTTGAACTTTACTATAATTTTCCCATATATCGTCTAACAAATGTCCTTTCTTTATTCCTAGGTCATATTCATCAGCTAATTGGTCAATTTCAAGGTCGAACATCCACTTATAGTCGTCAAAACTTCTTTCTCTTGGGTCTTTTAATACATCATCTCGAAAACAATCAATTAGCCATGATTTAAGTAGGGTTTTCTTTACTGGTTCACTTACGTTTGTGTGTCCAACTTTAGTTAATAGCCAATCCTCAAAGGGGTTGTCTTTGGGTCTAGGATTGAGATTCTCATAGATCGAGGTAGACTTTGATGTGGGAGTGCCTGGATTGGTATTACACCATACTTCAAACCTTTCGTCCCAAATCAATCCTTTCTCTTGGTTTTCTCCGTATTTTACTAGGAAGAATCCAGGAAAGGATAATCCGGCCTCGTTTACTCATTTCCTATCATTTTCATCGTAACAATACCATTTCCTTAGAACTCCATCTTCATACATTCCATAAACTTCATGACCTCCATTGCACTCTTTCATATTTGGGTCACATCTCGGCTAAAATTTTAGTCATCTGTTTAGAAGTTGTTTAACAAGTTTGCAGAAAAGTGTGTTAGGGTGGTTTATATCAAAGTTAGGTTTTCTTTGCTTCTTATAAACCCATCTTTGCTCTTCCACACAATAATCATTTTCATTATCTGGATCGTCAGTTTTCTCAATCCTAGATGATGCATCAGATTGAGTATTATTTGAGTTGATCATATAAATTTCTCCGATGGAGGTCATGAAATTGTGTATCTTTTTGTTCATATTGTAGGTAACTCTATCACCTCCAATTCCCAAGGAAATTTGCTTATTAAAGACATATATTTTGGCATGAATGGTTGCCAGAAATGGACTCCCAAGAATCATGGTTTCATTATGTGTGTTTAACATATCTATAAGCATAAAATTTGATGACAATAGGAATTTGTCAATCTTGACAAGAACATTCTCAACTATTTCGATATGAGATCTTTTTATCATATCTGCCATTTCAACGAGCATGTCAGGCTTCTTAAGTCGATCAAGTTTCAGGTGTTGGAACATGCATTTGGGTATGACATTAATGTTGGCGCCTAAATCTGCCATAGCATAGAAATTTAAACTTCCAATAGTGCAAGAAAGAGTAAAATTTCCAGGATTAATCTCTTTTGGTGGTAATTGACATGGCAAAACTTTCGAAGACACATCATTTTCTTGAATTATTTGTGTGCATTTGTTAGAGACAAGGTATATCTCATGTTGTATGTTATTGATGGGTGTCTTTTCCTTGGCGTACTTTGCTATGCATTGGTCAACTGACGAGCAGTTTATGTCATTGGCGGCTTTTGCGTGAAATTCCTTTGTTAGCTGCTCGATTTGGGTTTCTAAAATTTGAGAGAAGCACTTTGGTTTCGTGTATTAATTTCAGAATTCTCCTGAAGTTTCTTTACCCATTCTTCCATTTTGGCCCTTCTTCGAGTTGATTCTTCCAGGTGCTTGTTCATAAGCTCCTCCAAGCTAGGTCTCTTTTCTCCAAATGGGGGGCGATTGTCCATGCGAGTGTAATATCCAGGTGGGACTACACGGTATTTAGCTCCATTGCTAAAAGGTGAAGATCATCTGAACTCGCCATATTTAGCTTCTTCGACACTTTTTACTTCTTCCTTGAGAGGACAGTCTTTCTCAAGATGAGTTCCTCCACAGTTTTGGCATCCAACTTGAATAGCGTGAATATTCTCTTTTAGCTTCTTCATGTCTCGCCCAAGGTTTTCTAATTTGTTTATGATGGTAGGGATCCCTTTAAAACTACTACTACACCCAATATTTCTGCTAGGGGACCCATCGTGCCACTTTTAGGAGTGGTCAGCCATAGTCTGAATTGCTGTTAATGCTTAGACAGCTGTCATGCCAGGAATTAGCCCTTGTGCATCAAGCAATTGGCGGTTCATGGCCCCTAAACTATTATAGAAGTTGTTTACCTTCTGATGGTTATTGATGTCATGAGTGGGGCATTTATATAGGATGTCATTATACCATTCCCAAGCTTGGTATAATGTTTTGTGTCTTTCTTGCTTGAAGTTGCAGATTTCCTCAAGCTATTTGGCGGTTCTTGATGGTGGACAATACCTTTGTATAAAGGCCTTTTTTAAGAGATCCCAGGAATCGACGGTTCCTAGAGGAAGTCTATCCACCCATCTCGTAGCGGCTCCAGTCAAAGTAATAGGGAAGATGCGCAGCATTACAGCATCGTGTAATACGCCGGGTATGTTGAATAGGCTGACGATGTCTAAAACTCGCTCCACATGTTCATGGGTATCGTCGTTCTTGTTTCCAGAAAAGGTATATTCTCTTAGTTCCTGCATGAATTGACTTTTTATTTCGAAATTTACATTGCCTCTAATTTGCGGTTTAACCACGCCAGGTGCCTGGTTTCTACGAGTCAATGCTAGATACTGCTCCATAGTGAGGTTATCGATTTCCCCCTTAGCCACTATGAATATCGAAATATTTAGTAAATCAAATTAAAACTAATTTTAGCTCCCCGACAACAGCGCCAAAAACTTGATGCGTATTTTGTTTTAAGAAATTACTTGCCAAGTTTTAAATTTATAAAACTCGAATACCGATACACGCACTAACGGGCAGAGAACATGGTCGTATATAGTGCAGTAGTTTGGTAAATCCGAGGTCGTCCCAAGAGCTAAGGTTAAATAATTTTAGTTTGATTATTGTCACGAAAATGGTTTTAAGATTGATTTTAATAAATACGGAAAGTAAATGCGATAAAATAAATAGATAGAAAATATCAGGGAGAAAGGTGTGCTAACCTAACAATTTCATTACTAGTGCTATGATTACATTTTCCTGTGCAATGTTCAATTACAAGTTCTATTAGTGGGTCTAATGTCGACAGACCCGAATTTACATTTGAGGAATGTCCTATACTTACGCTGCGATCCCACATTCCCCTATGATCACACGAGCAGGGCATCCAAGCTTGCAGTGATAAATTTCTATCTACCCTTAAAACCAATCTATAATCTATACTGATTATAAAACCCTCTCTGAAAGAGTTCCCATGCGTTTTAAGTATTTAATGTGATAAAGGCGGTAATATGTTTAATTCCTACACTAGGGATAGATGTCAGTCTACCCTCGTTCCCTGCTAATCCCAAATTCAACATGGTAAGTCTAATATCAGGATTAATAAGATCCAAGTCACCCTCTATACTATCAAAACATGGGGATCAATGAAAGGCTATAATGATATCTAACAGAACCATAATTGAACAGGAAATCATAACCATAACAACAATGACTACATGGCTAGGCCAGCACTAGGATTGCTTAGCCACTCATAACAACAACAATGCAAGAATTAATGAATAAAGACATGGATTGAATCATCATAATTCTTACAAGGTATGAAATGAATGATTAAATACAATAAGTATGCTAGTGGGTTCTCCCTTGGACCCTCTGATGAAATGCTTCGAACCCTAGGGGTTTGGTTCACCCCTTAGATTTGTGAGTGAAGTAGTGGTGATCAGTGATACTTAATGAGCCGGAGGAGGGTTCTTTTTATAGGCTTCAAAATGTTTACGGCGTAAACCTTGTGGGATGTTACGCCGTAATCTTGCTACGTAAGCACCTAATCTTCTAGGCAAAATATGATGTTATGGCGTAACCTTGTCGCCTATGTTACGCTGTAACGCTGAGTCAGATACATCATCTTGTAAATTTGAATGTTGCGGCATAATCTTCATGTTACAGCGTAATCCCTCAGGGGTGTTGCGCCGTAATCGCCTTAAATACTGTATTTCTTGTCTAAATCCTTTGTCTTTTGCTAAAATGCTCACTTGGTCCTTGAAAACTGAATATTGACAATTAAGTATCATTTTCATATATTAATAGCATA
>BQNB010129639.1:0-19081 GCA_026074375.1 Tanacetum coccineum
TTTCAAGGTTTTGAATTGAAGCTTGATGATTTTTGGCAACGGTTTCGAGTTGAGTTTTAAGATCCATGAACGTTTCTTTGATGAAAGCTTTGGTCGATTGCTGAGATTTTATAAAATCGTTGAATTGTTTTTGAAGATCGTATGGTTTATCATCAGTATTGGATATGTAGTTGTCTCGATTGTAACTACTTCGTTCGTTTGAATGTCAATTATCGCAATTTGAGTCTCGGTCGCGGTAATCATTGTAAAAATGAGTCTTACGAAAAGTTTGCATGAATTTGGCTTCTTCTTCTCGGGACATAGGTATATCATCCTCATCAAGATCGGGTTTTGTTTTTTTAACATGGTTTTGTAGTTCTTTATACTGAGCATCCATTTTCAGGGTCATGGCATCCATTCGAGCCATAATTTTGTCAATATTGGAATTACTGCTACCTTCATCGGCAAAAGCAATGGTTTTCTTAAGAGATGGCTTGGATTTTTGGTTTTTAGCCCAGTCGAGCTTTAGTAAGACTTTGTCTACCAAAAGCTGATAAGCTTGATTTGGTGTTTTATAGAGGAAAATACCACCAGCTGTGGCATTTAGAACTTCTTGGGTTATTTCACTTAGACCATGATATAATATTTTGATAATGTTACCTTTGGACAGATTGTGACCATGACAGTTTCAGAGTATTTCCTTCATACGAAGCCAAGCGTCGGTTAGAGATTTGTTCCCGTGTTGAGAGAAAGCACAGATTTCTCTAAGGAGTCGGTCGAAAAGAGCTGGGGGAAAGAATCGGCTAATGAAAGCAGTTCGAAGTTCATCCCATGTTTCTATAGTTCCTTCGCTGAGTTCGTCCAGCCATGTTTTTGCTTCTCCAGTGAGTGATAGGGGAAACATCATTAGGCGAACGACTTCATTTTCAGTATCTCTGTATTTAAACATATCGCAGATTCCAAGGAATTCTTGAATGTGTTTATGAGGATCGGTTTTGGTTCTTCCATCAAATTGGTTTCCTTTGACAAGAGTCAAGTGGTTACCTTTGATAGCAAATTCGTTAGCAGTTTCAGGAATAGTGATTGCAGAACCAGGAGTCGGAGCGACAACATGGTCAGCAGCCCACATGGGTTCATCATCCATTGGGTAAAGGTTTTCAAGAGTAACTAGAAAGTGACGGAAGTGGTTGATGTCGAGAATTGGCGGATAGACAATTCTCGGGTTTTTAGGTGGATTGTTTCTTTGATCGAATGGAACTCTTCTGTTTCGTCGACGACGTCTTCGATTCAGAGTACGTTCAGGTTCAAGTAATGGTTCAACAAGTTCAGAATTGGAAGCACGTGTATGCATCCAAAGGAGAATTTGTTCGGGTCAGTTTGCCAGAAAACTGTACGGCGATTTGAAAAAGAGGGGGAGTTAAAGAGATTTTCCAGAGTTTGACTACAGAACAGCTAAGAAATCCCCGGCAGCGGCGCCAAAAACTTTGATGTGTTTCAAAAGCTTTAAATTTATAAGACTGAAAATACCGGACAATTATATGGAAACACACGGGTAAAAGTATAACCCACGTATGCAGTATAATCTTTTTAGGTAAGACCAGGTCGTCCACAGGGATTAGAGTAGTGTTCGAATAATCAGAAAGAAAATAGACTTTAACAATTTTGAAAATAACTTTAGTTTTATCAATGATAATAAAGATGACTACTCGGATAGTTAAGAATAATTTATAAGTGTTGGAAATGATTTGACCTTGAAGATGGGACTTTAATTTATAAAAATGATTTCTCGTCAGAAAACGTTTTTACGAATTAACTTGATTAACTTAAGACTTATATTTAGTTAACTAGACCAAATGTGTCACTCAAATAATCCAGTTATTATTATATCAAAGCTTATTTTGTTTATCAATTTACGAAAGTGGATTTCTCAGCACAGACGTTAAAGACCATAGACAAATCTTTAAAACCACATAGATCATAACGGGTCTTTTGACCTATACTGATATGATTATATAATCTAAGTTGATAAGCAAAAATGGATAAGATAAGATATAACAGGTTTGCAACATAAGCTTAAGATTAAAACGATCAAAATCATACCAAACACTTATTCATTATCGTAACTTCACCGAGTAGTCATGAGAGAATTAGCCTCTCATGGCTAAGGAGTTCATAACAAAAGTAGATTTTACACAAACTTCCATTATTTCAATAACTAATTAGGAAACCGTCTTCGTTCTTGATCGTTAGATCTTTCTCTTCAACTTAGAAGGTGTTTCTTGTGTTTGGTGAACAGGTGGGAAATATGTTTGTGTGTGAGAGAATATTGACGAAGGAGAGAATGTAAAGGAATGGGATTATTGAGGATGTAAATTCGTCCTCTATTTATAGGTAAGATGGGTGCAAAGTGCTGCGCACTTAGGAAAAAGTGCGGCGAACTTTGGGAGTTAATGCGATTACATTTAATGACTTTTACTGGAAGTGCGGTGCACTTGCAAAGAAGTGAGGCGGTTTTAAGGAGTTAATGCAGGAGCATTTATTAGACTTTAAGTCTTCAAACTTTAGGAGAATGTGCGGCGCACAATATTATAAGTGCGGCGGTGTTTTGGCTTCACTGGAAAGTGCGGCGCACAATGTAGCAAGTGCGGCGAACTTCTTGATCTTTGGCTAGAAATCTTTTCTTTTCTTGTATTCGTCTCCCAAAAATGTATAGATTCATAAGCTTGGGTCTCTAGACTCTTCAAGTGAGCCTATAAGCAATTCAAGCTTAATTAAGTACCAAAAGTTCACGAGAAATGATAAAATACATATAAATAACGCCATAGAAACATGTATAATTTGGGTGTTATCACACGTGTACAGGCCAA
This sequence comes from Tanacetum coccineum, assembly GCA_026074375.1. NCBI lineage: Eukaryota > Viridiplantae > Streptophyta > Magnoliopsida > Asterales > Asteraceae > Tanacetum > Tanacetum coccineum. Next base: position 2,847 of record BQNB010129639.1, read on the forward strand.
TTTCTTCCCTTCGTTAGTATATAAGGATAGCTACTTCGTATCCAACTTTTACCTTTTCATTTCCTACCAACTATAGATTATTCTCCTTAAGGTAACTTCTTCTTCTTCCTTCCATCCATGGATTCTAAATTTACTTTCGCCTCTCAAACATGTACGCTAACGAGAGAAAAACTAAATCAATATGTTATTAACTTTGACATTCCCCAGGATGTCAAGGTCATTCTTCCTAAGAAGTCGCAGACCATATTAGATGCCCCTTTGGGTTACGTTGGTCTGTATACTCATCTCTTTTCCCTTTCCAATTTAAGGCTTCATATTCCTCCTTTCATATGTAAAGTCTCGAATTATTTCAAAGTACACATATCCCGTTTTAATCCTTTTGGTATGGTGAAATTGACCACTTTTGCTGTGATGTGTAAAGCTTATGGAGGTGAGCCTACTGTCGATCTCCAGTTGGTTCCCCTTTTTAAAAAACCATGGTCCTGCTGGCGATGGTTGTCTCTTCTAATATGGGGGAGTGCTGAATGTCCCCAAGGCCCTATCTTAAACCCAAACCTAATAGGGAATTAAAGACAGTTTCTTCTTTCTTGAAACATAATTCATCCCTTCGACTATCCAGAGCTCCTTACAAGTGCAATATTAGACAAAAAATCCTCAAGGATAAATTCCTTTGCTTCCTTAAATGGATCCTTTGTATGACTAGATAGCCACGAATCCTTGTAATTGTTCAAACATTTCCGGACCCCATTCCTATTTCGCAAGGTCTGAAGACTACTTTGGGACATAGTCCAAAAGGCCTGTTATCTGTCCATCGGGGATAGGGTAAATATCTGTTGTTTTTATGTAATCTCGTTGGTTTCACGTTCATTTTGTTTTTCCATATTTATTAACATCAGTTTTTTTTAGAAATTGACTTTAGGGTTTTAATGCTTGAAGGGGTTGTGGTGAGATTTACTTTTTTACTGGTAGAAGTGTTAGTTGAGGTCAAAACCTCTCCATCTAGCAAAATTGTAACAACGATGCTCCCCGTGATTGGATGCTAATAAATCCCCTAATCTTTTGTTTACACCCCAAATAATGTTGATAATGTTGCTGATTCTGATGAATCCCACCTATGAGAGTTGAAAAACTTTAGTTAGCCATATTTACCTCCTCACCCTAATGCTAGCAAAAAAACTCAAAGTTCTTGGCAAGAGGAAGGTTGCTTCAGGTATCCCTAGGAAGGCCTTGCCCCTGAAGGTTCAAAAAGTGCCTGCTCGAGCTAGTAAGGTTGCTAGTGAGGCTTTTACTCCTTTGGATGTTGACAACGATTTTGATATCCATGGTATGCTCTGGTCTTCTTCAAAATGGACCTTTATGTGATTTTTTAACAATGTCATCATTTTTTCTTCGCTTTTGTTTATAGAATTTCCTTCAGCTAAGGAGTTAAGGGATGCGACAGACTACCATTAGAATTTTCACATGATTACTTTACTCCACCATCTTGGAAACAACATCTTATGGACATAAGCATAGAGAAAATTTATGATATTCATGATATAGCCTATATGCGGCAGGCTGTTCTTGACAATGTGTTGAACAGTAGGACTCAAGAACTTATTTCTACACTTTATAAGGCTAAAACTTCGTATGATACTATTCGAGCACAAGAGCATGACAAGGATAGGGCTTATGCTGAACTAGAAAGGAAGTGTAATAAGGCTCTTCAAGATTTGGAAAAGAATCCTCTTGTCTCTGATATGCGTACTTAGATCAAAGATTTGCAGGGACAAGTGGATGGTCTTCATAGTGAGTATGGCAGGCTTATACTTGAGGAGAAAAAATGGATTAATTATGAACATACTTTGTCTTCTCTTCAGGCTAAAATCGAAGATATTAAGTCTGAAAGGGAGAGGCTTAAGTCTTCTGAAATTCAATTGTTGCCTGAGATAGACAGCTTGAAGCAGGATAGAGCTGCTGTTGTTTCCAAAGTCATCCCAGACGCAGCTATGAAGCTTGTTCGCAGCGATGATCTAGGTGTGCTTATATCTAAGCTTGTTAGGTCCTCCATTATTTATGGTCAGATAGTCAAGCTTTCGAAGAAGTTGGCTGCTATGAAAGAGCCTATTAGTTTTAAAGAGAAAAAGTCAGGCAATCGGCCATTCGTCAAAAGAGAGTATGGATCAAGCTTGTATGCTTTAGCAAATTCTATCTATCCCTTCTTAGTTTGAATAAGACGTCAATCCGTAGCTTCTCTTCTCTGGAGCAGCCTTTTGTTTTAAAGAACCTCCATCGCTTTTTGACCAATCCCTTTCCGAATCTCATTCAAACCATTATCTTCAAAGTTAAAGTAGTAGGTTATGGTAATTGTATTATCAATCCGGGTGTGTGTACCCGTGACTTCCTTTGTTAACAGAGTTAATTTTATTGTCTTTGGATGTTGCAAATGACTACCATGAAGTTTATGTAAGGCCTATAGGCCATTTCCTTGTGCTGGTAGTTTTTGATCAAGCATTATGTTGCTCGTATGTGAGCTATTTTGTATTTAGGTTTTTATTTGAAACCTTTAGAGAGTTGAGGTGAGTTTAGGTGTTATTTCTGAAGGGCTCATGTGTGGCTCTTCATCGCCTTTCAAACGTCTATGCTTTCTTGATAACGTGAAGTTAGGTGTTAGTTTTCGAAGGGCACACGTGACCCTCGTACCATCCAATCTCGAACATTCTATATTTTCTTGATAACGTGAATTTAGGTGATTATTTTTCTAAGGGCTCATGTGTGGCCCTTCGTCACCCATTTGAAAGTTTTATGTTTTCTTGATAACATGAATTTAGGTGATTGTTTTTTAAAGTGCTCATGCGTGGCCCTTTGTCACCCATTTGAATGTTTTACATTTTTTTAATAACGTGAATTTAAGTGATTGTTTTTCAAAGGGCTCATGTGTGGCCTTTCGTCACCTATTCAAACATTTTACATTTTCTTAATAACGTGAATTTAGGTGATTTTTTTTCGAAGGGCTCATCCGTGTCCCTTTGTCACCCATTCGAACGTTTTACATTTTCTTGATAACGTGAATTTAGGTGATTGTTTTTTTAAGGGCTCATGTGTGGCCCTTCGTTACCCATTCGAACGTTTTACAAGGGACATAAGCCTCATGTGTGGCCTTTTACCAAAAATGCAAAGTGTTTAAGCAAATCTATGTCATTGATAGTGTAGAAAGATTTACATCATTTCAAGTATGAACACTTAGTTTGCTACACAGTAATGAGGATTTCTTACTAACAAGTAAATCTGTTGAAGAACTTTGAGATAAACAAAACATAGTGATTCTTAGACATAAAACTTACGTAAGTTTGTTCCGTTCCATGTTTGGTCAACTGCTTCACCAAATAACGTTTCTAATTTATAAGGTCCATCTCTGTAAGCTTTCCTTATCACGTAAGGTCCTTCCCATGTTAGTCCTATTTTTCCTTGATATTCTGCCTTGCTGACGCTGTTTAGTCGAAGCACATATGTGCCTGGTTTGAATGTGGATACATTCTTGTTATAGTAGCCTTCCAGCTTCGGTTTGTAATGGGCATCTTTTATCAAGGCCATTTCTCTCCTTTCTTCAAGGATGTACAGGTCTTCTTGTCGCCTTTTTTCGATCTCTTCTAAGGATCAAACTCTTGAACTTGCTTTGTTTCCACGCTTATCTCTATGGGGGCGACAACTTCCGAACCATAGACCAGGCTAAAGGGAGTTTCTCTATTGCTGGACTTAGGCGTTGTTCGGTGTGCCCATAGAACTTACGGTAACTCATCGATTTAAGCTTGGTGTGCTTTTCCTAGTCTTCACTCCATTCCTTTGATAATTTCTCTGTTTGTTACTTCTACCTGTCCATTTGCTTGGGGGTGATAGACAGACGTATTTGAGTGTTCCTAGTTTCTTACAAAATACTAGGAACATGCCTTCGATAAATTGTTTTCCATTATCTGAGACTATTACTTGAGGACATCCAAATCTGCACACCATGTGTTCCCATATGAACTTTTCCATGTGTTTTCCAGTTGTTGATATTAGCGGCTTCGCTTCGACCCATTTTTTGAAGTAATCTATGGCTATCACTAAAAACCTTGCGCCTCCTTGTGATGTTGGCAGAGGGCCTACTATATCGATTCCCTATTGTGAGAAAGGCCAGGCTGACATAATGGATGTCATTTCCTATTTTGGTTTTCTAGGTACCGAAGAATAGATTTGATAGGCTTCACATTTTTAAATTAATTCCTTTGCGTCTTTGTGCATGCATGGCTAGTAATATCCCAACCTTGTTATCTTTGATACTACTGACCTTGGACCCGAGTGCATTCCACACGACCCTTTGTGTACCTCTTTTATGATGTTCTCGGCTTGCATTGGTCCTACACACCTCAACCATGGTGATAAGTATGATCTTCAGTACAGCTTTTCTTCCATCATCTTGTATAACGGAGCTTTGATGCGTAGCTTTCTTGCCTTTTATGGGTCCTCAGGTAGGGCTCCCGATCTCAAGTACTCTCGGATAGGTGTCATCTAATTGTCTCCTTCTTCTTTGGCTATGTCCGCAACTCCCTTTTCTATAATGGACTTGTTTTGTATGACTTCGACTAAAACATCTTTTGCCAGTTTGGAAAAGGTCATTGATGCTAGTTTGCTGAGGGCATCTGCTTTCTTGTTTTGTTTTCTTTTAATGTGTTCGATCGAGTAGCTGGGAAAACCTGACAGTAGATCCATCATTTTTTCTAGGTATTGTTTGATGGTCGGTTGTCTAGCTTCGAAAACCCTTTGACTTGATTTGCTACTAGCTAAGAATCTACAAAAATGATTAGTTCTCCTATTTCCATCTCTTTGGCTATGTACAACCCTGCCAGGGTGCTTCATATTCCGCCTCGTTGTTGGTGGTTTCGAATTCCAAAAACTCCTATGTCGAATGTATATTCTTTTTCCTTTTGGGCTGACCACCATAGGCCTTGCTCCTGTGGCCATCGGAGTCTTTAGGCTCCCATTAGTGGAATAGTTTCCATAGCGTTTTCTGATTCCGGATCTTATTCTTTTGACTTCTTCGTTCTTTACTCCCTATTTTACTGTAAAGTGGTGTTTCTGCTAGGAAATCAGCTCATATTTGCCCTTTAATCGAGTTCCTTCCTTTGAATTCGATTTCATGCTCTCCCAATTCAATGGCCCCCATTTAGCTATGCAGCTTGATTTTCTGAAGTTTCCGCACAGAATTTTGGTTTTATGGGTTTTCTTTGAGTGACTTTATTCGATGAGCTTGGAAATACCCTTCAAGATTCCTTACAAGCATACAAGGGCGAGTATCTGTTTTTCAAAACTGATTACATCAATTTCTCAGCTCCGAGTACAATCGGTTTACGAAAGTAAACAGGATTTGTTTCTTTCCCCTTTTTGCCATCAATATTGCGCTCACGTTCTCTTCTGAGGTTGCGAGGTACATTGTTAGATTTTCACCCTTTGTCGGTATGACCATCGTTGGCAATGACTCTAAGCATTCTTTCATTCTTCAGAAGTCTTTGTCTACCTCCTTCATCCTTTGAACCATCTTTTCACTCGTACAGCTTTTCAGAGTTTTCATGAAAGGGAGTGTCTTTTCCGTGCTTTTTGAGAGGAACCTACTCAGGGCCGCTATCTTTTTATTGAGGTTTTGCATCTCACTGACCTTTTTGGGAGTTCATAGGGTTGATACAGCTTTTACCTTAGAGGGGTCTGCTCTTATGCCTTGCTTCGTAATGAGATGGCCCGAACATATTCCTACTTCTACTCCGAAGGAGCATTTTTTGAATTAAGCTTTAGATTGATTGCCCGAAGCCTTTCAAGAGTTTTGGTGATGTCGGCCATCATTTCTTCTTCGGAGTCGCTTTTTATTACCATATCATCGGCATTAACCTCCATATTTCTTCCCATCTGATGACTGAAAACTTTGTCTATGAGCTTTTGATAAGTACCCCCTGCATTTTTCAGACCAAAGGGTAGTCTTTTGTAGCAGAAAACCCCTTCTCTTGTAAAAAATGTGGTTTTTTCTTTATCTTTCTCGGCTATGGGGATCTAATGATACCCCTTATAGGCATCTAGAAAGCATTTCGGGCAATACTTGTGGAGGCCTTCCGTCATTTGTTCAGCTGTGGGTAGTGGGTGAGGCTCTCTTATGCATGTTTTGTTTATGTTTGTGAAGTCTACACGTAGCTTCCATTTCCCGTTTTCTTTTTTCACGACCATGAGATTTGATACCCTTGTCTGGTACTTAACTTCTCGCAAGATCCCTGCTTCTGTCAATTCTTCTACCTGGCTGGATCGCTTTATTTCTTTCTGGGGCTAGGCTTCTCTTCTTTTGCTATACTGGTTCTGCATGGGTAAACACGTTTATCTGATGTTCAGTATTGAAAGTTTCCCCTCCAATCATTAATACTCTTGGTACTCCCATTATGTGGGCTGAGGTCCATGCGAAGACGTCTATGTATCTCTTTAAGAGATCGCGTAGCCTTATTTTTATTCTTGTTGGTAGCTGCCTTCCTATCGTAATCTTCTGTTCCGAGTACTTGTCGTTTATCACCATCCTTTCTTCTGTATCTATGCAACTGAGGACGTTTTCCTCATTGCCTTGATATTTGTTGGTTGGGCCGTCCTCTTCTTTTGGTTTATGTGAGTTATATTCCAAGAAGATGGTACCAATACCTCTGGGCGTGTGAAATTTTATAGCTCCATGGACTATGGACACCACGATCCCCATTTGTTGCATAGCGGTTTTTCTAAGTAGTAAATTATGTGGTGAGTCCGATTTTATGATTACGAATGTCAGTGTTTTCGTTACCGCAATGGGGCCCTATCCAATCATAACTTCCAAGGGTATTTCTTTCAAAGGCCATGATTGTTCTCCTGAGAAACCGACAAGAGGAGCGTTTGAGTCCAATCGAAGGGATCTGATTGATGGTTTTAGTTTCAAGAAGCATTGTTCGTATATTACATCACACGAACTTCCCCCGTCTAGGTATGCTATGTTTACTTTCCTTCCTGATATGTACACCTTGATTATGACAGGATCTGATGATCCTACATTCGGAAGGGGTGGGAATGCGATTTCCCCTATCCCGCCGTGGTTCGCAGGCCTCTTTTTCACGTTACCCTTTTTTTCGCTTATCATAAGAATAGAAACTTTGTTGAGGGTTGGCTTCTTTTCTTCTTTTTTCTTTCTTCTGAGCGAGTACTTATAGTCTTTTTTCTTTTTTTTTTTTTTTTTTTTTTTTTTTGAGTTATGTATTTCTATAAGGTAAGAATTTTATTTTTTTTGTTGCGTATATAGTGAGGGTGTATTAAGTTAGAATAGATCTCTTTATACCCCATTTAAAAACCAGTGAGCAAGCTGCCCAGATTTGACTGCTTCTTCTATTTGGTGTTTTAACTCCCGACAATGGTTCATTTCATGTCCATAGTCCTCATGGAAGTGGCAATATCTTGTCTTGTCCTTGGACAAGTTGGCTCCAGGCAACCGTAAAGGTTGTTCGGAGGTCTTAGCTACTTTTTCTGTGGCGAGGATCTCTCTAGGACTTTTGACCAGGTTGGCTAGTAGTTTGTGATTTTGTCCCTTGTAAGGGGAGAATCGTCCTCTATCCTTTTGTCCAATGCTATTACCCCAAGAGAATTTATTTGATCTTTCAAAATCGTCCCTTTAGTTGTTTGAAACGTTGTTAGTGGCCACCTCAACACTTCAACCCAGGTGTATGTCTTATCCATTAGACCTTTGTAAGTGGATGAAAGGTCTGTGGAGAGATGTTCAACCAAACTTTGTGTTCTCAAACCATGAATGAAACCAGAGATTCGTTGTTCTTCATGTAAACCTAGGATTTGCAAGGTATCATCTGTATATATATTGATGAAGGCTCGAGTACTTTCGCCTTCTCTTTGTTTGATGTTGTGGACATCTAGATGCGTCTTCATGAACTTCTTCTGTTGGCTAAAATGCGATCGGAATTTGGCCTTGAGATCTTTGTAATCGAGGATATTTACCTGCTTTTTGAACAAATCCATTCATTCCAACCATAATCAGGCGGAGCGCCTTTTGAGGGTAAATGTGAACATATGGCAGCTATCCTGCTTAAACCATTTTTTGGCATTCCGAAATCGCCCCTTCGAAAAGGTACAGGAAGTTATTTGGGTCTCCTTTTCCATCATAAGAACCGATATGGGAAGGCATTGTTGGGATCTGAGATTTGATGATTACAAAACTAAATATGCAAAATTGAAGAAAGATGCAACACGAAGACTAAATGAGAAATAATTAAGTTAGCTTCCTATGTAAGCTAGGTTTTCTTGTAAACCCTCTATATAAAGGGTCATAAGCGTCTAGTTTAGATTATCCATCCTAGTTAGATCTCTCCAATGAGAGTCTAACAGTTAGTTGTAATGTATTAGTTAGTATAGTCCCCAGAATTATTGATCTTGGGGCAGTAGTATTATAATAGAAAACATTGTTTGATAATATTTGACTTTCTTATAATTCCGATGAGCAAGTCAATATTATATCGTAAAACCTACCTAGATGAGTTAAAAAAAACGATTTTCAACATGTTGGAAATCCAAGCATGTGTGCTCTTGATATTAGGATTCCTTAAGTTTTAATCATTATTTTATCTGCTCATAATCAAATTCGGAGTAATTTAGGGTTTTTAACACCCTAATTTCGATAAAAGCAAGAAAATATGAAGATGATTTCAAGATTATGTTCTGCATTATAAGATCCTGTATGTATCTCGTCATTCGACTGACATCATTCTACAATCGAGTATACCATTTTAATGGCAACATATTAAGTATCAGTTCATTTGAAAGCTTAAAAGGATGATTATGAGGTTTTTTAATTACAATACCAGTTTTATCTGAAATCAAAGTTTATAGAATCAACCTCTGATAATCAACAAAAGATTAATAGAATTTTGTTGATATCACAGCAGATTGCATTCACACGGGTTTTTATAAGTCTCTGCCAAAGTGACGATTTAGTGACTAAAAAAATGTCACTAAAGGGGCGTCGTCTGGAAAACAAGGATGATTGATGTTTCGGTGGTTGGTTCATGACAACAAGGAGTAACAAGAAGCAGCAATTGAACAAGTCAAATATAAGATGGTTGTTGTTTGTGTTCGTTTATTGAACAAAAGAAACAACAGATAGTTGTAACTCTGAGTCGAATTTGGTGACACAAGGGTTTTCTTCAACAAACCCTAATTTGAAGCTTATGGCAAGATGAAAAAAAGAGACGACGTCATGATAAAGGCAGTTTGATGTGTTTTATGATCGTGTTTCAAAACCCTAATTAGACCAGGGATATAAGGTTTGTGTTTTGATTATCCTGAAGGACGATTGAAAGAGGTTTTAAGGTTTCCAAGGTATGCTCGATTTCATGCAGTAAAATCAAGATTGTCAAAGAGCTGCTTGATTAATTGGTTTACTGAGCAGGTTCATTTATACTACTAAGCTAGTTGTGTTTATGGTGCTACAAGGATGTTTATACTGCTCGTGTGGACTTAATACTGTTAAGCTACACATGTTTCATTTATAATCGCCAAGGGGAAGCAGCAAGTTGACAAGAATAGTACTAGAAGCTTATTACTGTTGTAGCTTAGTGCCAAAATTTAAAGGAATTAGTATTGTTCGTGTGCTGCTATGATATGGTTTTGACGTGAATAATTGTATACAAGTTAAGGATATGAAAAACCTATCTACAGATGTTTGATTATATGTGTATATGGGCTGCTTGTTTGATTTGTTGGTGATTGAAAGCCCACACGTAGATGGTGTTTTTATTTGGAAGGAAAAACATTTGTACTTCTAGAGTATATTGATTAATACTGCCAGCACGTTTGGAAAAGTTAATACTGCTGTGTAACTCCTTAATACTGCTTGGACTTCAAAGTTAATATGGCTTATTTACACTTAATATTGCTCGAATGAAACTGCTTGCATTGTCCGAGAAAAGCAGTTTCCACTGCTAGTTATGTCCGATAAAAGCAGTTTCCACTTCTAGTTATGATCGATATAGGACAACAATGCAGGATTTGGATCCCGGATAGAATTGGATTTAATTCAGATTATTATTGATTTTATGGCTCGGTTTTGGAGATTATTTAAAGAGGTGATTACAAAGACAATTGAATATTGTTTATTTGATGTTGTAGTTGGGTTTCACAGGTGTGTGTCTTATCATATCTTAAAGTCATGTTTATAGCAGGACATTGATTTTAAAGATAACTTGTTCGTGCTTTAATGGTGTTGACAAAGACTTGACAAATCTAGCAAAGGTGTGTGATTTTTCTTATGGTGCTCAATGCTCACATTTGCTATCACTTTGGTCTGGTGTCTCATAAAAAATGAGGATAATTGTCAAGAGGTTGTGGTCTACTTATATTTTACATATTTATTTATAAGTTCGATGTCACGTGGATAGTGCAAGACATAAGCCACAGGTTTGGGAGATTCAACTTCTTCATTAAATTCAGTATACTCAGTTTTCTTCATCAGTAATCATTACATGGAGCCTACAGAGTTTGAGATTTAAGAGATAGTAAACATATGGGTTTTAGGGGAAGCTTATTGATTAAATGTTTAACCATCTACATGCACCACTTAAGGTTGCATATCTACAGAAGACCCCTATTTGATGATGACAAAAAGGGGAAGATGATTTAATGATGATTTGGTCAAACTTGGATTAAGGGAAGTGTTCATTTTTCGTATATAACTTCCATGGGAAGTTTGTGCATATTTGTTTGTCATTATCATCTAGGGAAGATTGTCGGGAATTATATTTGAAGTTATAAGACAAAACATGAATAAACAAGATGGAACAGAAAGAACCACAGAGTGTCATAGCAAGATTCTACAAGATTTAGTCACATAAAGATAAAGATGAATAGATATCAAGATAAACCAATACAAGCATTTCACTTATTTAATATCTTTTATAAGTTTCCATGAAACCTTAACCTCCTTATTGTTATAAAGGAGGTCCAAGCATAAAGTTATTGTGTGTCAAAAAATGTTTGTGTGACACCAAAGTTGTAAAAACGAGTTGAGTGTGAGGGTTTTACACGACCCTACAAGATGTAGATGCTACGCAATGGTGGATTAGACCCCAAGATCATTAGTTTAATCAAGTGATGTTAACCGATCTTACCATTTGATCCTAGAAAGAATAAGGCTTGTAGTATGTTGTGGCAAACGAAAGGGGGGAAATATTTTTCCAGTTAAAATCTTAAAAACTTTTTGCATGGGAAATACCCCGAACAAAACGTGACTTCATATGAACGTACCAAAAAGTCCTATGAAAATATAACAAAGGAAAACACAAAATAAGCACGAAGTCACCACACAGACACACGCATTAGATTTATAATAAAATCTTAAAACTTTTTGCATCAAATACCCGAACAAACGTGACTTGATATGAAAAGTACCAGATATAGTCTATGAATATATGAACAATGTAAAACATAAAATAAGCACATAGTCACAACACAAACACAAGCATGATTATAAAGTAAAGAGATGACGATAAGTAAAAGAGAAAGCAACCCAAACACGATCAACAACCTCCCTTCCCAGCGGAGAAACCTTACACAAAATACCATAAAGTGTCCAATCACCGGAAGAACCAACCCATTGTCGCTTACACTTTATCCGGTATAAAGCTAAATACCGGGTTCTTATACAAAGGGTAGAACCAACCCAAAACCCCGTTATCTTTTATGGCCTAACATAACAAACCTTGTGTTTTATGGAACAAACACATAAACCATCTAATCTAAATCAAGTGATACAAAGTGATGATACTATTCCAATGATGATCCAAGACAATATGTCTAATGGATATGAATGACTAATCTAAAATAACTTCCATTGATGAGAAGCCTTCAAATGGATGTAGATAATGAGATCTCTAATCTTGTAGATCTACATATAGGTATGCTTGGTGGTGGATAAAAATGGCAAGATCTTGAAAACTTGCTTTGGTTGGATCATCATAAGAGTATGCTTACAACAGGATGAATGTTAGAAGCATTATGATCATATGCAAAAATGAAAATAATTAATGAAGGTGTTCCTACATATTTAAATGGCTGGAAACTAGAGAGAAAGTATGTGTGAAAGGCATAAGAAAATGGTAAGATTTGGCTTGCTATTTATAGGCAAATTCTGACACTGTAGCCCGGTTCTGCCGGTGCTATTGAAGAAGGGCACCGGCAGCAAAAAGCAAGGGCACTGGCCTACAGTAACCAAATCCGGATTTTAGGATAAAAAATCTTATTAAATCTTATGCAATCTTCAAAGATTATGGCTAGATTTGGAAAGATATGATGTGACAATACATATTATGCAGTTTTCAAAGATTATGGCTAGATTTGGAAAGATTTTTAAAGATATGGTGATGTCATAGATGAGGTCAATATTACAAGCATTTTCCTTTTAAAGAAATGTATTTACGTAAAATATGTATATATTTAAAAGGTAAGTTACTTGTGTTTTAAATATGCAAAGTGTGAAATGAGGTTTGATCATAATGCAACATAACAAACATGTACGAACCTGTGTTGTAACATACAAGAATACGAGACGTCGATAGATGTTGATGTATGTTGAGATGAAATAAGATTACGAGTAACTTGTACATTTAACGATATGTATTACATGTCACAATTTTGTCATTATCAAAACAAACGAGAATGTGTAGATTAAATACCGTAATATTTGCACTAACAATCTCCCCCTTTTTGATGATGACAAAATATGTAATTGTAATATATAGTAAATGTTAAAGTTACTTGTATCCCCATAATACCTTTTACATTACCTTCTCCGTTTACACTCTTCTCCCCTTTTGTCGAAACTAAAAGGGTGTGTCCTTAGAGTTTAACTTCATTTCTCCCCGAAAAGGCGAGTTTGCATTATCCCTAGTGAAGTTAAATGGTCATCATCAAAAAGCTTAACCTACAAAATGGTTAGTTTCGTGCAACATATATATGAAAAAAAATATGAAAACTATATGATGAAGAAAATGACATATTTCTTTTGGCCGAAACATAAAGGATTTTCGGAGAGTAAAAATGATGATGAATGCTTGCATGCTCCCCCTTGACGAGTGCTCCCCTTTGTTCGAGGCACCAAGATACGGAAAAAAATCTACAAATAAAAATTAGTGGAAAACAAGATCCGTCCTTGTACGAGCAAAATATATACAACAAAGTGTATATAAGAGGAATGCTATGAAAGGTCGACGGAAGCTCCCCCTTGCTCGAGGACGTCAAGTATGATCCTACAAAACAAAAAATAATAGCTTTTGTCCGTAGAAAAATATGTCATATACAACAAGTGTATAGATGACTCAATATGATTTCTTGACGAATACTCCCCCTTGCTCGAGGGTGTCAAAATGAACCTACAAAAAGAAATAAATGGTGCAAACCATATACCTCAAAGTGTATATGCTTGAACCTACAAAAAGAAAACTTAGTGAAATATGTACTTCATCTTTCGAGGAAGTCATATATAATAAGATGTGTATATGATATGATATGACTCTTCTAAAGCTAAAATGCAATATGATTTTCCAAAAGAAACTCCTAGAGAAGTAGATTAGAAGTAAAATAAAAAGTATAATCCTACTACTTGCATCATCAAGGTTAGAGAGGTTTAAAGGTTTTAAGGGTGTGGTTAAGAATGAGACGCATTTTATTACAAAATTCACTTGGCTTTTGACAAACGAGGCTTACGAGTTTCAAGATATGTGAGAAGATAAGTTCGATGGGGTCCAAGATTATGGCAAGTGGTGAGGATTGTTTGGATGGAGAAAGTGAGGTGGAGGTTGAATCAATGGGTGGAGGCGTTGTTTTAGGAGTAGTAAATAAATCACTATTGCGATGAGTTGGTGAAATAATCTGTGAAAGAGAGAAAGTTGAGATTGGAGAAGTTGGTAGAGGTCTCGATGTATAGTCTGATGGAGGTGAGAAAGGTTGGTAGGGTGGTGACAATGTTCGCGGATTGTTGAAATAACATGGCCTAGCGCTTATTCTAGTGGTTCCTTTGAGGTTGACTTTGTTTTCTTTAGGCATAGTGTAAGAAGGATGATAAGGAGAAGATGAGAATGAGTTCCTTTTATAAAAGAATTTTGAGAAGGTTTTAATGTATTGTTTTACTTGTTTAGGAAGAATCTAAAGATTAGATTATGTTAGAGGTCAACTTCTATTATTATGGATTAAGTGATGTGACATGGAGTGAAGTGACTAGGGACAAGGTGAGGTCAAAGGTGGTGGAGTTAACTTTGGAGTGGTTAATAGTTTGCTTGAAGAGATTCTCGGAGAGGTGATGGGAGAGATGGAATGAGGCATATTTAGTGATGATGGAGGGACGATTAGGTAGCCAGTTGGTAGAGATAGTGGTTGGTTGTGAAAGGATTTATCATGATTTTTCTCATAAGGGAGGCTTAATGGATGACTCAATATTGATAGACGCACGAAGGTTTATCTCAAAACTTTACCTTGTTGGTTGATGAAGAAATTGAGGAGATAGATGTGATAAATTTATAAGTAGTGAAGTATAAGACGAAAGATGGTGATGACAATGCAAGCAACTAACAATGTATGCTCTATGGTGATGATGAATATACATGTATGAACATGTAATAAGAGATATAGATTGGTGTATGATAAGAGCAAAAATTAACTTGATGAAGAAAAATGATCTTTATCAACCTACACAAAAGGAGTTAGTCCTACATAAAATAAGAGCAAGAATATCATTTAACAACATGATAGATCAAATATACCAACACATACGAATGAAACTTGGTCAAGTATTATCACACGAAGGACTAAACAAGCAAACTCATATATAGACATCTAAAAATAGAACATGTTCACAAATAGACACACAATTAGAAAAATTCTTAAGCTAAGAGAGGATGAGGGAAAAAGTTGAAACTAGCTTAAACAGTTAGTCTTATGAAAGAGATTCAACGGTTAGGACATATGATTTTACACTATACTAGACATAGACAATCGAGACGCATGATTAGCATAAAGATCAAGCATAAGCAATTTAGACAACAAACAAGCATTCAAGAATTCAAACATAAATGATACAAGAAAAAGAAACATTCATACAAGAGCATGTTCTAAATAGTTCAACCAAACACAAGCATAAGGAAGAAGATCATTTAGATTAGAAAAACAATTGCACTGACAATGATGCAAAAGATTTGCGACGAAGGAAACAAATAAGCACGAGATCTCATATTGCATTTGAGTTTGTTTATTTGTCAAAAATAAGTATCAACCTTGTTGTATTGTTTATTCGCTTGTTTGTCAATTTTGGTTCTTAATTAAAACAATAAGGTTTCAAAAAGAAGATCCTAAACTTCTACACGTATAAAAAATGCTTTGACATAATATGAGTGCACAAATAGCAAATAAATCATGTAACATTGACATATAAGGAGAAATATGAGAATATCATGTAAACTATGATTGAGCATGCATAAACTAGAATACCATACGAATAGAATAAAAGAATGCCAACAAGGAATAAGAACTATCAAGCCTAGACATATTCATATAAAAAATCATCATGTATTAAAATGAAAAATAATAAGATCATACAAGACATCATATAAGAGACACAATTACTTCTAATTCAAACATCATGTATGAGAAATGTAAGAAGACATGATAGTCTAATGAGAAAGATCATATTTACAACTATGTAGCATTAGGGGTGTTTGAGAAATGGAGAACAAGTTGGTGGACTAGTGGTTATAGAGGATTAACAAGATGAAATGACAATGTCATAATATGTTGATAAATTTAACAAAGTATTTTTGAAATACTCCTTTTTCAATAAGACAAAGAGTGTTTAAAACCTTTGGCGGAAATGCCATGACCGAAACTTGACTTCTATATCTTGAAATAACATGAAAACCATGTAGGCACTAACTTCCTAAACTCAGGTGGTTAACCAATTGGCATGTAACTATTACAGTTTGATATTTAGGGATGTAATTTGGAATAGTTACTTTTGAATGGGTCATCATACTATCATTTGTGCTATCATAATTTAGAGGTCATGTAGTGAACGTATGAGGAGCCAGGACACTTTAAATCATAAATCCACAACTCGTCGATATGACACCCCGGAGAGGCCTCATATGATTATGAAATTCCCTAGTAATATAGTACTTGGT